>LOEQ01003320.1:174847-192948 GCA_001685075.1 Bramus lutescens
AGGGAACCCTGACTGCTCTTTGGACTGGAAAGGGAGGGGGAGGGAGAATGGGGATAGGGGGAGGAAAATGGGAGGAGGTGGAAATTTTTCATAATAATAAAGAAAATGGAAAAATAATCCTGCAGTAAGAAGGGAGCTGCTTGTTGGTTCCCGGCTGCTTAGCCCTGAAATAATCACAAGAAACTATATTACTAAAATCACTGCTTTGCCTTTTAGCTCTAGTTTCTAATTGGCTAACTCTTACATATTAATTTAACCCATTTCTATTAATCTGTGTATTGCTATGTGACTGTGGCTTACCAGCTGAAGTTCTGGCATCTGTCTATGGCAGGGCTACATGGCTTTTCCTAACTCCATCCTTCTTTCTCCCAGAATTCAGTTTAGTTTTTCCCACCTACCTCTGTTCTACCCTATCATGGGCTTAAGGCAGTTTCTTTATTTATCAATGGTAATCATAGCATGCAGAGTGAAATCCCACATCAAAATCCTACTCTTATTTTTGTAGAAAATGGAATTACTTAGCAAGCTACTACAGCATTTGTTTTCTCAATGTTGCTGATTGCTCAGAGTTTCCACCAGAAAAGAATGTGAAGCCAAAGTGAATTTAGACTTTTGTCTGCAATGCTTATCCACTGTGAAATGGATTACTACAACTTCTCCTCACTTATCTGAAATTTCCCCCATTTTAGCAGTAGAACTTGTTTGATTATTCAGTACCAAATGACTGTGATGATTTCAGAATCTTGGGATCACTATTAAAAATAAATCAAGTAATCTTAAGGCAGGGCCATTATTAAATCCTTAGTATTTTTCTATAGTAGGATAAAGATCTCTGTTCTAACTACTCATAGGACATACATTATACACTTAAGGGAATCAAAATCCAGCTAAGATGACTATATAAGAAGGAAACATGATTTACTTTTAACATTTTGTCCACATTAATCATTAGTAGTTATTTGCTTTTTTTTGTAAACAATGGGATTTTATTCAGTCAAAAAGAAGAATGAAACAATGGACTGCAGGAAAATAGATGGTCCTGAAAAGATATACAAAGTGAAGTTATTCCAGGCTCAGAAAGATATCACATATTCTATCATATATGTAGACCAACACTATATGTTCTATCACATATGTAGACCAATATTAGATATTTTATCATGTATTCACATATTCTATCATGTAGGTAGACTAGCACCACATATTCTATCACACATGTAAATCAAGAGCACATATTCTACCATGTATATATATCAAAATCAAACATTCTATCACACATGTAGATGAAAACCATATGTTCTATCATGNTGGGATTTTATTCAGTCAAAAAGAAGAATGAAACAATGGACTGCAGGAAAATAGATGGTCCTGAAAAGATATACAAAGTGAAGTTATTCCAGGCTCAGAAAGATATCACATATTCTATCATATATGTAGACCAACACTATATGTTCTATCACATATGTAGACCAATATTAGATATTTTATCATGTATTCACATATTCTATCATGTAGGTAGACTAGCACCACATATTCTATCACACATGTAAATCAAGAGCACATATTCTACCATGTATATATATCAAAATCAAACATTCTATCACACATGTAGATGAAAACCATATGTTCTATCATGAAAGCAGAATACCACATCTCCTATCTTTCATGTACTTTTTGAAGGGAAGAGGTAATTAAAAGAAAATGCATCAGCCAATTTCTTATTCACTGTTGTGGTGGCCAAATGAAATAAATGTTCCTAGTTTAGTGATGGGAGGATGCCGAGCCATTTGTTACAGTTATCCCAAGAAAATGCAAACTCTTTTGCTGAATGTGGTAATGTAATCTATTGTCTCAACAAATGCATGTTGAACTCCTACTCTAGGTAAGTCTATGTGTGCTTTAACTTTTTGACTTGCCATGGAAACTGTATCACAAAACTAAAACTCAGAGATGAGCAGTTTCTCACTTCATGTTGTCAATCCAGTGAGGAGAGCAGACTCTTTTTTCCCCTTAAATTGTCCACAAAGAGTCAGAGCTTCCTATTATTATAACACATGGGCTACAGAACATCAGTTAGTAACTGTATGTTCCTAATTCTCGGCCAAATAGTATCACCGAACCTTTCTTTCTCCCATAAATTTTCCTATTTGAGAATATATTCCAAATAAAAACAGAACTAGGCTTGGTGCCATAGGCCTGTAGTTTCAGCTACTTGGGGGAGAATAAAAATTGAAGGCCTACCTGTACTACAGTCAAAATAAAAAAATCATGACAAGGCTGGAGAACTAGTTGAAAGGTAGTAAGCTTGTCAGAGTGCCCACCACAGAGAAGTCCCTCTCAATCCCCAGGTCTAGAAAAGTCAAACAAACATAAAGAAAGAAAAACCACAGGAGATTATGGCATTACTTATAGAAAGGATTTTTGTTTGGGAAAGTAAATGATTCAGAAACTTTATTCAATTCTTGATCCATGCTGTAATATTGGCTTTTTTGGAAGTACAGTGACATTTCATAGCCCAGAGTCAGTATGCAGACATATTTTGCTTAGGTCATAAACCTGGTAAACCCAAACATCTTAAAATCAAATTTCATATAAAAATTCAAATTCCTCAGGAAGGCTAAAACAATGGCATATTAAAGTTCTTTAGAGAAGCAGAACTAATAGAACACACACACACATGCACACAAACACAAACATAGAATTTATTATAATGGCTTACAAACAGTAGGGGCTTGGGTAGGCTAAAAATGGCCATCGGTGTATTAGAGAGACCATGAACTTGGTAGTTTTCTCAGTCCATGAAGTTGAATAGCTCAATAATCCCAGTATGGGGCTGAAGGCCTGTAGAAATCCTGTGGAGAGTTGTTCATCTTTCCTGTGTAATGGAAAACCCAGAAGCTGGATTCTGGTATCAGTGAAGGATTACATCTCTAGCAGCAGCAATAACACTCACCAGCAAGTAGAGCAGACAGCCAGGCAAACAGCAATGAGCCTGGCTTAAAACCACTTTTTAATGCTTTTCTCAGTATTTTAAAATATCGATTTTTACATCTAAGTGTCTTGTCTTCATGTGTGCCTGTGTACTTTGTGTGTACCTGGTGGTCACAAGGCCTGGAGAACGCACCGTAGCCTCCTCAGAACTGGAGGTGCAGGTGGTGGTAGGCTACCATATGGATTTTAGGAACGCAAGCTGGGTCCTCTACAAGGGCATACAAGCAACAACTGTTTTTGGCTTCTAAGCCATCTCTCTAGCCCCCTCTTTAGAATATTTTACTTATTCCTTGACAGTTTTATACAAGCATGCAATGTATCTTAACCATATTCCCAAACTCTTCTTTCTTTCTGGCCCCGAAAGCATTCTCCTCCCAGACTCATGTCCTCCTCTTGCTTAGCCTGAGTCTGAATGGTGCTGCTCACGTTTACATGAGCGTAGATCAATCCGCTGGAGTAAGGGCAACCTAAGCCACACCCCTAAGCAAAAAAAATCACTTTTTCTCTCCATTTTATGTAAGATTTCTATTGCTGTAATGAAACACCATGACTGAGACAACTTGGGAAGGAACAGGTTTATTTATTTGTCTTACACTTCTAGATCATGAAAGGAAGTCAGGACAGGAACTCAAAGATAGTAGGAACCTGGAGGCAGATGCTGGTACAGAGGCCATGGAGGGTGCTGTTTATTGACTTGCTCCCCATGCCTTGTTCAGGTTGCTTTCTTATAGAACTCAGGATCACCAGCCCAGGGATGGTACCACTCACAAAGGGCTGCCCTCTCCAGTCAATCACTAATTAAGAAAATGCCCTATGGGCTTCCATACATGATGGGAACAATTTGTTTGTTGTAGTTGCTTACTCTTACGTCTCTAGTTTGTGTTAAGTTGACATAGAACTATCCAGCACACTCCCTCACATCCATTGGCTGTCAGTAGCTCCTCAGCTAGGGGTGGACTCTTAAGAGTCCTTCCCCCATCCAAGTCAGGGTAGTGACTAGTTTGACACGGTACAGGCTTTGTTACAGATATCTATAGCTGATGTGAGTTCCTGAGCACAAGGTCGATGGCATGTCCAGAAGACAGCATTTCAAAGCATTCCTCCAAGATTCTGGCTCTTACATTTTTTCGTCAACATTTCATCAGTAACTTTCTCTGAACTTAGGAGACGATGCTACACTTTTCCCATTTAGCGCTGAGCACAACAGTCATGAACTGTCAGCACTTTGATTAATTGCTCTTTGCCCTGAGTACTGCCCACTGCAAAAAAAGATCCTTCGTACAAGGTTGAGAGTAGTACTAATCTATGGTTATAAATGTAAATATTTAGAAGGCAATTTGGTAACATGTATTTGGTCTTCTTCACATCTGGCAGCCTACCAGAGGATATCATCCACTCTGGGAGAGGGACCTCACTGCTCAGTAATTCTTTCCTGAAAGATGCCTTCGCAGACTTGCCCAAAGATTCATTGCTCAGAGGACTGCAGCTCAAGATTAAGTTGACAAGATTAAATATCAGAGCTTGCCAGGATGGCCGTCGGGTTCCACAGGTGAATGGTGAGGTAGGCTACATAATTATTGCCTCACTTGTTTGTGGCTATAGACCTTACCACCTGCTCTTAATTTCTGAGAACTAGAACAGATTGTACTCTTCAGTTTTGTTTATTGTATAGTGGGGACAGGTGGTGATTTCAATAGTTTTCCGGTTTCTCTGACATAATATCGGAAAAGACAGCTTTCGAGAAAAAAAAATTGTATTTCAGTTCGGTGCTCAGGGAATACTGTCTATTAGGGACAGAAAATCAAGTTTGTGCGAGTGGTCTCTAGCTGTGGGAGTGAGCATAACCTTCCTAGTGGAGGCAGAAAAGAGGGTGCTCAGTTAGGCTGTGGCTAGGCTGTAACTGTAAGTCCTTCAACGGCACACTTCTTTCAGCTAGGCTCTGTTTCCTGAAAGCCTGTCAGGCTTCTGAGTCAGTGTCATCTTGAGGACCAAATGTTCAAACCACATGCGGTTATGGGGGCATCTGTATTTAAGTAACACCTAAAGGAAAGATAAAATTAATTTCTCTGTAAAACTGGAAAAAAGGCAAAAAGAATCAATCATTTTATAATTTCTGTTTTGCTTAATACATTATCTGGTGGAACTCCACCCATGTGTCAGTGTGTGACATCTGTTATATTTGGAAATTTTGTTCAGATTAATGTGTGTGCATGTGTGTGTTTTGTTGGTTAACTTCAGCACAGTTGAGCTGCCATAGAAAGCTGTCAGACATTGTATCAGAAACTGAGAACTGGGGCAAACAGGACATTATACTGTTAGAAAAAGGTACTTGGTCCTGAAAATTCTTGCTGTGTGTTTCCCAGCGCATTTTACATTAGTTAAATATGGCTGCTTTTATCATGGACTTGGCCACACTCCACTATTATTAGTACAAAAATACATTAATTTTTGATGAACTCTTTTCTTCAAAAAAACAACACTTCCCATTCAAAGTCGTTTTCATTTAAACCTGTACCAATTTGCTAATACTTGTTGACAACATACATTAAATAACTTAATAATTGATTTATTAAGGAGGATAAGTATATTTCAATTGAAGAAAAGTAACCCTGGTAAGAGTTATAGGTAAAATCTAGTTGAGAGGAAAACATATCAGAAAAAAGAGACCAATTCATCGCTTGTTATTTGAACATCAGTCATAGGCAATAATCTTACCAGTAGTGGATTTATAACACTACCAGGGTCAAATTTTTTTCTTTTAAATGTGAGCATCTGTCTTTTCAAGCAGGTTTTTACCATCACTAACTTTCAACAGCTTTATTATACACACTGGGGATTCACAAAATGATGGGTTTCTGCTTCTTAATCCTGTCTGAAAGAGCTCACAGCAGAGAAGTCAATTCATAAGTCACAGTGGCTGTGGCCTTAGCTGTTGTTCTAAGAATTTACAGCCGTAAATGATAGCTGTGTGGAGAGTGTGGCAATCCTCAAGGTGATGGTGGATTTGTTGGCATGCTGATACAGATGAAGCTGCAGAGTCTCCAGCAAGCAGAGTGGAGCAAAGGAAAAATTCTACAGCTTAATTTGGAGACTAGCTTGATACAGGAAATCAGAAAAGGAATTCCTCAAGAAAATAGCCAGTAGTCTGCTTGCCCTTCGGCATGCCTCCAGTTTCTTTCTTTCACCTGCTTTTTATTAAAATTATCTCTGCTTAAAAAAATGACCAGCAAAATCAATTGCAATGATGTGGGACTGGTTGGGGAAAGCAAATGTCCTGTGTATTGCCTCTTTTGTCTTGGCTGCGGATGGATTCCTTTTTACCAGAGGTAGTCTTTTCCCATCCAGAACACAGGCTAAATCATGTTTAAATTGCCTGACTGAAGTATCATCTGTTATACACACAACTGGCAAATATTAACCATCATACAACATTTTTGTAATTTATTGTAGAAAAATCTTTTTCTCGGAGTACTCCAATCAGCCCTGTGAGTGGTTTCTTTATATATCTCCTCAGGCAAATGATCTTTGCAAGTAATTTTCTTTTATACTCAGACTCATCTATAAATTATGTTCATTTCACAGTAACATTAATTATTAGATTTTGGGGCAATAACCTAAAGGTACTGTCTGTATAAAAAATTACATCCCGGGCTCAACAATTAGCTTCTGTTTAAAGACAGCACACCTTTCTTCTCTTCTAATATTTAAAGTTCTTTGAGGGTTTAACATCTTTTAGAAATATATTTGGATTTCAATGTTCATTGCTCCTGAATTTGTATCATAGTCCAACTGCCATAGTGATTGAACTAGGATGTATATTGAACTCCTGTTATTTAATGATCTACATGAGCAGGTAAAATTAGAAAAAAAATAGAAAGAAAGAATACTATGTACTAGTTTCTTATATTTATAAATATTGTAGATCACCAAAAATGACCATGTGGTCATATCATTAAAATATTTTTTCCAATAAACATTTGAGACTCTTTTGAAAACTAAATAATTTACTGGAACTCATACAGGTTGGTGATAACAGAACCAGACTGAGAACAGTTCTTTAGTTCTCAACCCATGTTCTCTTTTTATTCTGATAGTCTTTGCACACTCAATTCAGATTTTACCCACCTTATTCCTGAATTCAGACATGGTTCTTCATGGGCTTCTCCTTACATGCATGGGGATGTTCTGAACTGCCACTGATCCAGCTCTGAAACACCCCAGAGTACTGTATTCATACCTTCACCAAATCTCCAGGGTGACATCTGTGGACACTAGGTACCACCACATACACCACCATTAAATAAGCATATCATATAAAATACAATTGAGTGGCACATTCTAATCTATATCATGTAATTGAGAATAAATATAGTCTAGGAAAAGAAGATGATGTACCATAACAATAGATTACCACTTCTGGATCCTTAAAAATAATGATAAAAAAATGAATGCTGGCTTTATACAAATTAATAGGTGTTGCTAGAAAATAAGCGTGGTGATAGAGATTTCTGTACCACCTGGTCCCACAGCTGTTCAGTCCTGAAGAAACATAGAGATATACATTAATTATAAACTGGTTGGCATAGTAGCTCAGGCTTCTTATTTCCTCTTACATCCTACATTAACCCATAATTTTTGTCTGTGTTAGCCATGTGGCTTGGTACCTTTTATCAGCAAAGCATTCTCATCTTGCGTCCTCTGTGTCTGGGTGACGACTGCAGACTGAACCTCTCCTCTTCCTAGAATTCTTCTGTTCTGGTTGCCCCACCTATATTTCCTGCCCAGCTACTGGCCAATCAGCATTTTATTAACCAAGTACAAGAGACAAATCTTTAGAGGGTACAAGACCATTGTCCCACAATACTTTCCTCCTGCTTTTTTTCTTTCAAAACTAGAACTCTGAATCTAATCTTCTTTGTTTAGCTTTTTTCCTGACCATTATCCATAGTAACTTGTAACTAACACTCTAAATAAAGACAAACATTCATAATTCATTTTTTGGGAATGTGGGCATAGTTTTCTAGGCTACTTCCTGCTGATTGGGGGTGCTGATAATTATATGGGAACCTAAAGAAAAATTAGAATTATGGTGAAGTCCTTACTGGAATACCCTGTGAGGCTTGATCCTCTCAGTCAGCAGTCTTGAAACTGCTCTGGATTTATAACTCACACATCTTGGCCATCTGCACCAATCAGATTTCTCAGGGGGTCTTCCTTGATCAAACCTGATTTTTTTTAACCCTAGAATGAATCCACAGCCTCTCATTTCCTGTGGAAACAAAAGCAAAACCTCCTCTCCAAAGTATCATATCTTTTGACTTAAATTTTGAAGTCAAGGCATTTTCAAAATATATATGTTGGATTAATCCAGCAGCGTTTATAATCTAATATCTTTTAGCAGCTGTTCCTTCTTCCTCAGCCATCAAACAATTCAAAGACAACAAAATAACATTCAGTATTCAGATTCTCTGTGTAGTATTCATGTTTACATGGCTTTATTCTAACTTCTATTTCTTTTATTTTTATTTTTTATTTTTGGCTTTTTGAGACAGGGTTTCTCTGTGTATCTTTGGCTGTACTGGAACTCACTCTGTAGACAAGGCTGTCTTTAACTCACAGAGATTCACTGGCCTCTGCTTCACAAATGCTGAGATTAAAGGTGTGTGCTACCACACACAACTTCTCTCACTCTCTCTCTTTTTATTTTAAGGACTTTAGCATTTTTTTCTCTCCCAAGCCTACATGTATTTTTAAAGATATTTATAAACCATTTAGAGGTTTTCTTCATTTGGATCTATATTTACTATATGTCTCTTTTTCTGACAAGATGAGTCTTTAATTTGCTAAGTGATATGGCTAGGATTAAAGCCATGGCTTTGCCAGCTAGATACAGCACATACCTTAGCCTTCTGAGAATTTAACTTCACGGAAGAGGTACTGGAAGGAGCCATGTTTATTGCCACAACTCTATGGAGTTTCGAGGTTCTTGCCACTGCCAAGAAGCATCATGTTGGCTATTTATCAACACCACTTAAATGTTTGGTGGCTGGGCCTCTTAAAAGAGCTGCAAGATTTTTGCAGCTAAAGCTGAGTCAGGAAGCTTCTCTTGAATGAAATGTGCTTGCCTTTAGCAAACAGAGCCTACCTGAGAAAATGCTACTACTAAAAATCCATGCTTAACTCTGTCCTTTTTGTGTCTATAATTCCTTCTCAAACTCTCTCAGGTTTTAAGTGGATTTAGTTGTCCATGTTGGCTCCATTTGTTGACAGAAGTTACAAAATAATTCCACACTAGTTTAGAATTACGTAAAATACAGACTCATTTATTTAGGGGTAGATACACAGACCACAGTGCTCTGCCCAAACTGGGAACAGGAACTGAATCTAGCAGCCAGAAGTGAGAGAGCAAGTGCATGCTTTACAGCTGCTTTATAGTAAAAGAGACCATGCCCAAGTGGGCTGTTATATTAAAGGTTATTGACTGAAAGAGCTCCCACAGCATGAGAGTTCTGTGGAAAATGGCTGAGAAGGATAACTGAGGACCTTTGGTCATCTGAATTCATTCTGAAAAGACTTCTAAGTAAAGCTGTTCACAAAACCTTGGGACCAAATTTCCTTCAGAATGCTTTTGATATCTAGTCATTTTTTGGGACTAAACAGTTTATTACTGGACATTCTAGTGAGACATACCTTGGGTCCCATCTGTTACTCAGGACCTCTCCTTAAAAGAACCCAAGAATGGACTCTGAAGAAAGATAGAAGATGATTTTATTGCTATTTAAAAGAAAATCCTTAAGGGAGGTAGTCTGTAAATCTTAGCAGCAGCATGGAAGAGGAAGATGTGGAGAAGAAAGAGAGAAAGTCGTGTCATTTATAAGTAACCACTTGGCAGAAGTGTGTGTGTGTGTGTGTGTGTGTGTGTGTGTGTCTGTGTGTGTGTGTGTGTGGTGAGGAACTTAGAAAAGGAGAGAGGAAGCCCCAAGTGTCCTGGAAAGCATGGCCAGGCTTTGACAAGGATTCAAAAGAAGGGAAAAGATACAAAGAAGAAAAAAAAAAGAAAATTGATGCTTTTCTGGGTGAGGGCACAGAGAAGTAGATAATCGGCTTAACAAAGGTACAAGGCTATGGCCTGATGTGAGATTTGACTCTATATGTTATGAATATGTTTTATTACCTTTGGTTAATAAAAGAAGCTGCTTCAGCCTATAGCAGGGCAGAATATAGCCATGCTGGAAGAGATATGGAGAGAGTAGGCAGAATCAAGGAGACACCATGTGGCTGCTGAAAGAGACAGATGCCAGAACTTTCCTTAGTAATCCACAGAATATACAGAATAATGGAAATGGGTTAATTAAGAATGTAAAATTTAGCTAAGAATATGCCTGTTATTGGTAAAGCAGTGTTCTAATTAATATAGCTTCTGTGTGATTATTCGGGTCTGGGCAGCTGGGAAATGAAAGAACAGTCTCCAGCTACAATGGTCCATAAGTGACAACATAGAGGGTAGACATTTGGGAGGGAAAAGTACATATCTTATTAAAGGCATAATTTTTCACACATATCTTCAGCATGGTTTAAGGTAAACCCATCTTCTTGAGGGGTCCTCCCATGGCCAGGTGATTGACTCAGTTGGATTAGCTCTGAAGTGAAGAGAAAATGGCATGTCTCCACTCAGAGGTAGATTCTACTCTTCTGGCTGGGAGGAAACAATTTTTTATTAATGGGCTGTGAATGCTACCATAATCAGTTCATGTTAACAGAAGACACAATGCATGTTTGGTCTCTCTTGTTTTTATACACCATGATGCTATATGGAGAATCACTGCCTTTCCACATTCTTTAGCGACTCTGTTCTGCAACTTGCTTATGGTTTCTTTTAAGAAGAAAGAAACATTTGGATCTCAATTAAAGTTTTCTTTAATAAATTGTTTTTTTGACAGATTTCAGGAGGTTAAATATTATTGGGGAGACTCTAAATGCTACCAGTAAAACCGATTTTGTGTGCATGTCTTCGCTCTCTTGTCTGTTCTTCTCTTATGTGGATCAAATATAATCTAGGCTTAGGAGTTGAATAATGATGTCTGAGAATAATACCCTTAAAATTGAGCTGTTGAGGAAGCTGCAAAGCTTCCTAGGCCCTTCAGTATGTCTTCCTGGTAGAGTTCTGTGACAATGGATAAAGGATTTACTTAATTTTAAAGAATCTTACTCTGCCTTTTTGCCAAAATGCTTTATCTACTGGGTTTCAGAACTGATAAACATGATTCAAGATAGTGTGCATTGATTAGGTAAGATGTTTTCTTTGTTTCTAAAATCTAAAATCTTTGTAGTATCATTTATATTACTATTCTCATAGCTAAACATTGCATGCAAATATTTGAGAAATAAGCTCTTTTTTTCTCCGTAAAATCCCATCTTCTGTATTTTGCCCATAAGGAACAACTGCAACCATCAGTGTATAAATAGCAATTTCAGAAATAATCTATCCAAGTAAGTGCTAGGGTTAGAGAGGCTAAAAGCTGGACCCTGGCAAGTGTCTAACATCTCCTCAGAGCTTTGTGGCTGCAACAGAGCATGGCAGAAGGTGGAGAGCAAAGCAAGGTGAGACAGCAAGCCTGCTGCTTCAAATTACTCTTCTTTTGTGCTGGAAGCGACTGTAGTTATCATGCAGTCTTATTGCAGCCTTGACCAGTCTTAATTCCACTTCAAAGGCCCCACCTCCAAGTACTAATAAAATGGGAGCGCCGAGATTAAGCTTTCAACATAAGAACTTTGTAAAAACTCATCTGAACTACAACAGGGGGTGTGATTAATAAGAAAAGACCCTAACTCCCCATCTTTGCATAAGGGATGGCTCAGTTTGCATCCTAAAAGCTAATGTGCTTTTCCTGGTTGCTTTTTAAATCCTGGTCCATTCATATATATAGCCTGGCAAGGCCATGGCCACCTCCAAAAATCATAACAATGATTTTCTGGTTGGACTGAGGGTGTAGGATACAAAGTGAGGAAGCAAGCATTCCTGAGAAACATAAACGGGCTGGTTCATGGCCACAGAGAGCCACCTCAGCACCTCCCTCCAAGGTCCTAATGGCTAAAATAAGGCGGTTTAAAAACCCTCATGAAAAGACTTTCTTCTAAATGTATTGTTTGGATATTTCTAGAATCACACTCATGTACTGAAGAGTCACAATGCCTAGTGATTAACCGAACACATGTAGAATATATTCTTATAGTCTAATTAATTATCTAGAGGCAATAGGACCTATGTGCTTTACAGATTTAGTGTTAAAACCTTTAAATTAAAAGGGAACTACCACCAATCAATATGTGAGGAAACCATATCTTTCCATCCTTGTCAATACTTGTTAATATCTGTCTTTTTGATTACAGCCTTTTAAAAGTATGTATAATGCTATCTCATGATAGTTTTAACTCTCATTTTTCTAATGATGATGACTAATGATGATGAACTTTATTAATGTCATTTCCATGTTTTCTTTAGTTAAAAAGCTCCAAAAATATTTTGTATATTTTAAAATTAGATGCTTAGTATTATAGGTTTCTAGGGAATAGTTATATATATTCTAAATATAAATATTTAATCAAATATACAATTTTCCAATATTTTTGATTTTACTGAACATACAGTGATTGTCATACAATATATTATGATCGTGGTTTTCTATCTCCTATTTCCTCCCAAATCTTTCCTACATTTCTACCTTCCAATTCCATGTCTTCTTCCTCTTTTCTGAAAGACAGACAATATAAAGGACAAATAAATAAGAATAAAACAAAGCAAACAACTGGAAAAACAAGGAGAAACAAAAGAAGAACATAAGAAATGCACACACACACAACACACACATACACACACACTCACACACATACACACACCCATACAAAGCAAAAAAAAACCCACCACCATCAACAACATCAAAACCCCCATAAAAACACAAAACTGGAAACTATAATATACAAAGAAAAGGTCAATAAGGTTAAAAAACAAAATCCCAAGCAAAGAAATATAAGCAAAAACTCTCTAAAAACACCTTTTGAGTTCATTATGTATTGTCCATCTACTTCTGGGCATAGAGCTGGTCCATATATTTGTATACTCAGTGAAACTTTCTTGAAGAAATAAAATTTTCCTTTGTAAGCAGTTACTAATTCAAGATACCCTTTTGGTTGGGGAATTGAAGCTTGTGTTTACTTCCGTGTCTCAGTGCTGAGACCCCATTTGGTTTGGAGCTGTGCACTCCCTTTGCATGTCGCCACAATCTCTGTGAGCTCATATTTGCATCAGATCTGTTGTTTCTGGATGGCACTGTTTCCTTGGTGTCTTAATAGCCCCTCTGACTCTAACAATCTTTTCTCCTCTTCTTTTATATATTTCCTTGTGTCCTGAGGAAAGGGTTCTATGAACATATCCCATTTAGGACTGAGTGTTCCAATGTCTCTCTTTCTCTGCACATTGTCCAGTTGTGGGTCTCTGTATTAGGTCGCATTTACTACAGGAGAAAGCTTCTCTGATGATGGCTGAATGAGACAATGCTCTATGGGTGTAACAGAATGTCATTAGGAGACATTTTATTGCTGTATTCCTTTAGCGGTATTTGGTATTATAGTAAGGCAAGGTAAGGTCACTATTGTGTTTCTCATTTATTACCTTCGAAGCTTTGTGGGAAATCAAGGGCATGTATATACAAGACAACTTATGTGTTCTGATGTGTCATTGCACCACCGTCTTGACTTTTGCAGCCTCAGAAATTTGTAATTGAACAGAATATTTATTAGATATTATTTATCTTTTCAAACTTATTTTAGCCTTTCATGGGTTTGTGCTATTATTTAAATTTCAAAGGAGAATATTGTTAAGTTTGAATTGAATCAATGAATCAATTTAGGAAATATTGACATCTGCAAGATGAGTGTTCATGTGTAGAATTGCGTGTAATCTCACCTTACTTAGTGTACTGTCTAGGTTTATGTCAGTTTGACATAAGTTAGAGTCATCAGAGAGGAGGGAGCCTCAACTGACAAACTGCCTCACCATGGTGGCCATGGACTCACCCTCTGAACCTCCAAAACCATAAGCAAGTTCCAATTAAATGCTTTCTTTTAAAAATTTAAATATAGTTACATTACTTCCTCCATTTCTTCCAACATCTCCTATGTTCTCTCCCTCCAACCATGTAACGATTCCCCTCATCTTGCCCTCTTTTCCTTTCAAGTGGGTAGCCTCTCTTCATTATCATTACACACACACACACACACACACACACACACTCCACACACATTAATAGCCTTTATAAGGATCAGTCACTTTTCTTCTTATTTCAAGAATTTCTTGTGTCTTTTATTTTTAACAATTTGATTACGGTACATCTAGGTTCGCTTCTTCATATATCAAAAAAGTAGTCATTGAGCCATTTCAAGGTATACATTAATGATTTTAGATATGCTGAGGAACTTTTAAGTTATCTTTGCTTCAAATATTAGTTTATTCCCCTTCTCTTTTGCTATAGTACCATAAAGTCTCTGAAGGTCTATTATATTTCTTTAATCTTTTATTCTATCTTTCCTACAGTTGAATATTTATATTGAAATATCTTCAAAATGCTTCTTTTGTTTGCCATCTTAAATCTCCAAGTCAATCCTTCTGGTATTTTTTCTTCAGTTATTACTGAGCTCAATTCCCAAGATCTCACTTGATTTTTCAGTCACCCAAATTTTGACAAAGAGACCAAAAGTTCACACAGAAGCCTCTTCAACAAATGACATTTATAAACTGGATGTTTCCATGTAGAAAGATGAAGCCAAATCCTAATCTTTAACCCTCCATAAAAATCAGCTTTAGAGACTTCGGAAATCTCAACATTAAACCTGAACCTCCGGAGCTTCTACAGGAAAAGAAGGGGAATACTCTTTAAGATGTGGGCATAGGTAGAGACTTCGTTAGTAGGATTCTGGGTGCTCAGGAAATAAAGTCAGTGTTTGACAAGTGGGACATCTTGAAACCAAAAGCTTCTAGGCAACACAGAAAATAATCAGGTGAAGCAGGTTCCAGTTCAAGATAAAACTTTCCTAGATGTACATTTGACAGGATTAATACCTAGGCTACACAAAGAACTCAATAAACTAAATATCAAGAAAAAAAACCCAATAAGAAAGTAGACTATGAAACTTGAAAGAGCTCCAAAAAAGAAATACAAATGGCTAAGAAAACTCTTAGAGTATTCAATATCATTATCCCCCAAGAAAATGCAAATTGAAAGAATTTTAAAATTCCATCTCCCTCCAGTCAGAATGCTGTCATTAAGAAATCAACCAACGGTGCAGAAGAAAGGGCTCAAGAGCATTGGCTGCTCTTCCAGAGGACTGGGAGTCTAAATTCCAGGAGCCACTTCTGCTAACTACTTGAAACCCCAGCTTCAGCCCATCTCTTGTGTCTTTGTAACTTGATGCATACAGACACATGGAAATACAGACAAACACATGCATACACACACAAATAAAAGTTTTAAAAGAAATTAAATGTTTTTCTAGAACTTTCTGGGAGATGGGAGGAGTGGGGGAAGGGGACTGGTGGTCAGGAAGTATTGTACGAGAGAAGAATTTGTTTTCAATAAAACAGTTATTTCCATACAAAGTTAGATGTTAAAAGTTCTAAAGAAGAAGCAAAAAGTGAACAATTATCAGCTTTTGTGAGAGTGTAAACTGGGCAGTCACTGTAGAAGTCAATGTAGTGGTTCGTCAAAGCTCAAGAACTTGAACTACCATAAGACCTAGCTGTACCACTTCTAGGCATATCCCAAAGTTACTTGCTCACCCACATTCACTACTGTTCCGTAAATAACAGTCAAGAAACAGAATTCATCTAGATTCCATCAACAGATGAATGGAAAATGAAAATGAGGTGCATATACATAATTAAATTTTATTTCTCTGTAAAGAAAAATTAAACTTTAAAATTTAACATGAATGGAACTATAAAATAGTATACTGAGTGAGGAAAAAAAACTACACCCAGAAAGACCTTTCTTATATGCGGATACTAATATTGAATTTTCAAATTTCTTTGTTAAACTTGGAGAAACTGCAGTGGTCAGTAAGCTAGACAGGGGAAATGTCGAGGGTGAGGGCTTCTACAAGGAAGAGGAGACAATACAATACAGGTGAAATGAAAGCAGAGGAAGAAAATACTAGGGATGAAGATGTTTTAAGTATTTAATGGGGTTGAGTGATGGAGAAGATGAGAGTCAAGGGAGAGAATTAACCAAAGAGTACGTTTTATTTAAGTCTATGGAAGCCTAGTATTTTGTAAAGTTTCTTAGTTACCTTTCTATTGTTACGATAAAATACTTTGGCCAAGGCAATTTATAGGTAAAAAAGGCATTTAACTTGAATCTGATGGTATTAGAGGGCTGAAGTCAATGACAATCATGATGGGGAGCATGACAACAGGTATGGTGCTGGAGCAGTCCTGAGTGCTCACATCTTGAGTTACAGCCAGGAGCTAGAGAGAGCTCACTGAAAATGGCATGGCATCAGCTTTTGAAATCTCCACACCTGTCCCCAGTGACACACTTCCTTCATCAATGCCAGACCTCCTAATTCTTCTGAAACAGTTACCAACTGGGGACCCAGTATTCAAATATATGAACCTATGGGGACCAGTTTTGCTCAAACCAGCATATGAGGCAGTTAAAACAAGCACAAACTAACATATCTTTGTTTGAAAAGAGTTTGAAGTGTGATATCCTGCATGGATGTACAATACTGCTCCTAGAAGTCATGGGCTATTAAACAAAAGTCTTATATATAAAATACGTCATTATGAGCCATTGGTCAACAAGGCTCCGGAGGCCTTCAAAACAATACAGACTAGTGTCATTCATCTTGGTTGCATGCCATGACTGCGTGATAAAGTCTTACTAAAGAACTACATGCACTTTTGATACAGAGAAACCAACCTGGAGCTCAGCTGAATGCGTTTTCCTTTTTGGCTAATTTTACCGGAAGGTACTATGTATGCTGTCAGGGAAGAACATGCATCAACTGCCTTACCCAGCTATTAATGACAATAATTGTAGTACTGACCAGCTAAGCCGTATATGACCATTGATACAAGAGTGCCCTGATTTTCACGAGAGCAATTGGCTGTTTTCTGGTAGAATTGTAGGACCACTTCACAGGAAGAACTCCTACTTGGTACTCTAAACCTGAATAAAACCCATGACTATTGAATCCACAATGGTGGTATAAATGAGAATGGTCCTCATATTCTCATATATTTGAATGTTTGGTTGTTTAGGAAGGAGAAGGAGGTTTGGGGATGTTGAATAAGGTGTGCCACTGGGGGTAGGTATTGAAATTTCAAAAGCCCACCCCAGGACCAGTCTCTCTTTCTGGCTCCTGCTTGTGGATCAGATGTAAGTTGTCAGCTAATGCTACAATGCCATGCCTGCCTGCCGGCCACCGTACTCCCTGCTTTGAAGCTCATGGATTTAGCCTCTGAATATGTAAGTAAGTACCACTAAATGCTTTCTTTTATAAATAGCCTTGATCATGGTACATCTTTATAATAATAGAACAGTAACTGATAGGCTCTTAGTGGGAATATACCACTTAGGCTTTGCTAATAGTCACGGTGCCAAACTGTACTCTAAATATTTAAAGTTGTATCTATAAAACAGTGTTTTTCTTCTCTTGGGTCAGGGAACTCTGTTTTGATTGAGTGATGTTTAATACACAGACACATAGAACTGGTCAATATGCCAAGAACAAGAGACTGTTGAGAGCTCAGACATCTATACCATTCCCACAAGACTCGGAGAACATTACAGAATAATGAGCAGAAAGAATGTAAAGGATGGGCATGGATGCTGTAGAGTGCTCCTTTATGACTGTGATGTAGCTGATGCACCCATGAACTCATAGCATCAGTGGTTGCTTTCAGAAGACTGGGTTTCTCCACAGTCCATTCTGGATAGGAGAGGAGCTTCTCAGAAGAGCTCTAGACCAGAGGAGGTACAATCAGTTAAAGCTTGCAGGGAGAGGAGACCCATTTTCCTTAGGGATAAAGCCACTTTATCTTTCTTTCTTTC
>LOEQ01003321.1:34299-47425 GCA_001685075.1 Bramus lutescens
CACAATGGAGTACTACACAGCAGAAAAAAATAACGGCATCTTGAATTTTGCAGGTAAATGGATGGAGCTAGAAAACATTATTTTGAGTGAGGTAACCCAGTCACAGAAAGATAATCATCACATATATTTACTCATAGGTGGTTTTTAAACATAAAGCAAAGAAAACCAGCCTAGAAATAACAATCCCAGAGAATTTAGGCAAGAGTGAGGACACTAAGAGAAACATATATAGATCTAATCTACATGGGAAGTAGAAAAAGACAAGATCTCCTGAGTAAATTGGGAGCAAGGTGACCTTGGAAGAGGGCTGAGGGGGAGGGGAGAGGCAGGGAGGTGAGCAGAGAAAAATGTACAGCTAATTAAAAATGAGAAAAGTAATGGATAGTGAACTTTTCATGGCAGATGATTCATAGGCGGGGCAGTACATTAAGATGAATAGTCTTAAAGTACCAAGGAAAAGGGGACAAGGACAGATTGGAACAGTAGGAAAGAGCTAGAACAGAGATGTTATAAGGAATATTTATGAAGGTTTTTTGTGTGGTGTGTGCTGCAACAAGATACTTCATGGATAGATTAGGGAATGTACAATTCACAATAAAATCCAAACAGGAACATAATTAATGGACAACAATATGTAGTGGGCCATCGTGAATTACCACTAGGTGTTGACATTAGTGTTCCAAACATTTACAGATCTTCAGAGCACCTGATGTATACTTATTGTTTTATACCACACAGTCCACACCCCTACAACAGTAGTGACAGCTGAAGGACAACCCAAAGAATGTATATTTTATTTTCTACTATGGTATCAGTTTTATGCGTATGCTCAGATGAACTTCCATTCAAACTTTGTTTACTAATCTGTAAACAATTCTTGCATAACAGACTTTGTGGGTGCCTAGTCGCTTTGGATGCTCACCTTCATAGACTTGGGTGCAGGGGGGAGGACCTTGGACTTCCCACAGGGCAGGGAACCTTGACTGATCTCTGGATTGGAGAGGGAGGGGGAGGGGGAACAGGGAGAGGGGGAGGGAAATGGAAGGAGGGGAGGAGGTAGAAATTTTTAATTAAAAAGTTCTAGGCATGATACTGTATCACAAATTATAGTACTGAATACTTTTATAATAACTATTGTTATTATACTTATAATGTGCTACACATTTTACAAATCAAATGATGCCATATTTATTGAAACAGACAAAAGTTTCGATTTCTCGATTTTTTCTCCTCTAATGTACTGTGAGAAGTCTTTAGAGGAAGAAAACAATACAAAAGTGGGCTATCTTCACAACCTTAACCAGGGAGGTGATTGTATTGGTGTTACCTGTAGTTCTGGAAATTATAAGCTTTTAGAAGATAGAATAGGTAGCCGTGAAGGATTTTTCTTTCTCTCGTCAGTTTGGTAATTCCTTTTGGTAAGTGAAATTCCTTTTGACATTTATTTTTTCCATTTTACACATACCTTTATGTAGTAGGAAGTTGCTTATTTGTTTCCCAGCCTCCCGGCAGCTCAGCCCCAAATAACCACAATAAAACTATATTATTTGCAAAAATGTTTGGCCAGTAGCTTAAGCGTTTTTCTGGCTAACTCTTATATCCTAAACTAACCCATCTCCACTAATCTGTGTATGGTCAGGTGGCTGTGGCTTACTGGCATAGTTTTGGCATGCCTGTCTCTGGTGGCAGCTCCCTGGCTTCTCCTGACTCTGCCTTCTTTCTCCCAGCATTTGATTTAGTTTTCCCTGCCTAGTTCTATCCTGTCCTATTACAGGCTAAGACAGTTTCTTTATTAATCAATGGTACTCAAAGCATACAGAGGAGAATCCCACAGCACATTAAAATATTTAAATTTAGTTCCAGATTGAGAATTCTTGAACATAACAACTCATATTACATGACTAATTAAATCCCAAGTATATTATTTGTATAAGCATGGCCTAAATTTCAGTATGCTTTTTACATTTTTAATGTCTATCTCAGAAATAGTTTCTGGCTTGAACAAGAATGAAATGTGTTAACAAGTATCAACGATAAGTATTTTATTTATAAAGCTGAAAATCAAAACTAGATAATACACAGTCAAGGTTATGTTTTACTATGACAATGAAGATAAATGGATTTAAAGATTCTAAGTTGTTCACTGGATTCTATAGGCAGCAGTGTATCTACCTGAACTAAAATATTCATTCATAATTAAGAATTATACAATAAACAGGACTTGGCCATGGTGGCGTATGCCTATAATTCCAGCACTTAGGAGACAGAGACAGGTGGATCTCTGTGAGTTCGAGGCCAGCCTATTCTACAAGAGTTAATTCTAGGACAGTCAGGGCTATTACAAAAAGAAACCCTGACTCAAAAAATAAATAAAAAAATAATTATGCAATAAACAATGACCACAAGTATACTGAAAAGTTTTAAACAGTAAAGGTCAGATTCCTGTTTATAATACATGCTTTTAGGGACCACAACAAAACAGTGCTGCTGATGGACAGAGGGAGACATTTGAGTCCTCTACAAAACCAATAAATAATTATTCAAAAAAAGGCTCAGAAACAGCGATTCATGAAGCTTGCAATTATGGCAGTGGTCATGCTCAGCAGTGGTGTGTGAACTGAGTTTAGTCCCAATTGAGTTTGTGTTGTAATTAACACTGGTGTCAAGAACTATGATACGGAATTCTCCTTTACAATTTAGGAAGAACTTGATTTAGCACCTGTATCTTGTTTTGTAATCTGGTTACATACTGATAGATAGAGATAATTAGACATAACGAATCCCAAGCCTGAAGATGTGAGTTCAATTTCTGGATTCAGTGTAAATGTAGAAAAATGTAGAAAGAGAGACCCAATTCTACAAATTGTCCCCTGACCTTCACATGCATTTCATGAAACTTTAGCACCCAAATTCACATCACACACTCTCACATACACACAAAACAACTCATAAATAAAAAGCTATTATTATGATTTCTATATTTTCCCCATTTTAAAACTACTTAGATACTAATAAACATCCTGTGCAAGTCTACTGTGGACAAGACAACATGTCACCAAATTAAGACACAAAATACTGCATATTATATTATTTTTTTGGAAACTTGTAGTTCTAGCAACCAGTGCTTGCTAAGATATAAATGAGAATTTTCTCTGAAAAGATATTCATGTCATCTAAAGGCCAATTTATCCATTATTATATCTGTGTTATTCTGTTTTTTTTTCCAAGACCTGGTTTCTCTGTGGCTTTTGGATGCAGGCCTGGAACTAGCTCTTGCAGACCAGATTGGCCTGGAACTCAGAGATCTGCCTGCCTCTGCCTCCCAAGTGCTGGGATTAAAGTTGTGCCTCACCACCGCCCAGCTTCAGCTTTCCATTTTAAACACTTTGAAAAGAATACATACCAGCAGAAGGTGCATAACTGTCCAAATTGCAGAATAAATAGAAATGCTTAATGGATATATTGTTATCCAAGAAACTCAAAATATATCTTGAAGTTTGGAATAGGATACTTCCTAAGGTAAGCCCCAGAATTAGAACAGATACTCCTGTGATTTGAGTATTTTTTAAATAAATAGTTATTAATTAATGGATCCTAATTGAAATGGGCTGCCAGACGAGGGAAGCCAAGCTGACATTAACATTTCATTGACTGCAAATAACCGACAGACTACTATCTTCAAAAGGAATTGTATAAGAAGAAGGGGCAGAGAAGCAAGGCACTGAAATCAGATATATAACTCATGATCACCCGGTCATGTTCAGCGTACACGCTCATGGCATAGGTTTTCTCATGAATTGTCCTCATAACTTCACAGAAAGTTCCTCATTTTTATTTGATTACATATTTGGAAATTGGAACAAGCCTACTCAATATGAAGCCACTACGTGCAGTACAGACACTAAATTGTCTTGTGCCCAATATTCCTGCAGCAATCAGAGATATCATAGAAAGAAATGAGTTTTAATATTTTCTTGTGTATATGTCAGAGAGTAGTTTTTATTTATAACTCAATGTAACAAGCATATAAGAATTTGCAGCAATTTGTAAAGTGGAGTCATTTTATTAAAATGACCGCAGGGCTTTACAGCAGCAAGAATGAGTTATCGGTGAAAAGATGTTTGGGAAACAATTTATGTATGTGTGGTCCTTTCAGAATGAGCCCAGAGTATGAATATATGCATTCTCTAAATCCACACACTAGCAACAATTAATACTTCAACTTTCTGTTCTTTTCCAAGATTTTATTTTTAAGAAGTTTTAAGTTCACAGAAAAATTAAGAGGAAGTTTAATGGGGTTTCTTCAGATATATAACTCATGATTGCATGGGAATGTATTCAGGGTACATGTTCATAGCACGTGCTCTTATATATCTCCTCGGTACATCCTACATTGTCACAGTCAATATCCATCACAGTCTATGGTTCACATTACACTTGTGGGTAGTATGTCTTAAGGAGTAGACAATTATGTAATCATATATATATGTGTGTGTGTGTGTGTGTGTGTGTGTCACACACACACAAAATAGAGCACCAACCAGAAAATATCCCAGCCGTAAGATTGTATACTTCCTATACCTGTCTTTCTTTTTACAAACAAGGTGGACACAGATTGTTTTCATTTTTTCTTAAGTATTCTAATTTCTGAGCTGCTGAGGCGACTCAGTGAGTAAAGGTGCATACCTATCAAAACTTTTATGACATAAATTTGATCCCCCAAATCTAAGTAAATGTAAATGGAATTTACTTCAAACAGAATAGAATCTAAAATTGTCCTCTAATATCCACATACTAACCATAGCATGCATTCCTGGCAAACACACACACACACACACACACACACACACACCACATGCATAATAATTAATAAAAATGTTGAAAAAGAGTACTAATTTCTCTGCAGCGCCAAATTGCTGAAATTTCGTAGTGTATTGCCTGTTCCCTTAGTCAACTTTCCATAACTGTGAAATTGTAGTTGACAAAACTGAGTCTAAGCAAAAGCTTGTTTTGACTTATGATTTCCTGGTTAGAGTTCATCCTATTTGGGTCCATTGTTGCTGGTGATGTGGAGTAGCAAAACCCAAAGCAGGGGCCTGCTCAAGTTATGACAACCAGAAAGAAGAGCCAGAAAGGAGCAACAGGGTGGGGGACAAGGCATTTCCTTCAAAGGCACTACCCCAGCTTCCTAAAATCTCAGAAAGGTCTCACATCCTAATAGTCCTACTCATAAAAAGTACACATGCATGTTTAAGACTCTTTCTTATCTTTGAAGGACTAAATGAATTGCTTTTTTTGTGAAAAATGATTTCCTCCTACATTTGGTGACTCTATAGTCAGAAACAGGTCCTGTGTTTACTAAGAAAGCAGAGGAAACTTATAGCCTTAACCTCAGTGATAAAGCTCACTCAGTTTGTGAGCAGGATGACTCGTTACTTGTTCTTTAAATGACTGAAAGATAGTTTTTAACTCTTGTATTTTAGGCAATTATAAATAAAGCTCTTTGAGAGAATGCATATTTTTAATTCATTATGATAAATGTCAAGGATATAATAACAGAATCATATGGCAAGAGTATGCTTACATCTTAAAGAAATTCTTAGCTGGCTTCATAAGTAGATGTACATGATAGTGTTCTATCAGTAGACAATTTCTCTGGATTCTCTTGCTGAGTTTCAGTAATTTTTGTATAAATTATGAATAGCAGTCATATATCAGATTTGTCTCATGAATATATTTCCACGTATTGTTTATAGTTATTCACTCGATGTTGTCTTTGACAGGAGAGTCACTATTTTTATTTTTTAACAAATTCTACCTCATCATTAAGCTCTTTGATACCCTTTTCCCTTGTATTATATTTTGTAAGATATTGTAATCATAATACCCAAGGGGATATATGTTTCTAGTTGTGTATTTTTTTAAATATTAGAGAGTTACAGTGCATTTTAGATAGTTTTATGCATGCAAATTTTTATTTATGATTGTTTTTCCTTATGTATGTCCAATTGCTACAAGATGTGAGAATTAGCCAATAAGAGGCTAGAGATAATGGGCCATGCAGTGATTTAATTAATATGATTTCTGTGTGATTATTACAGGTGTATTTCCTGTGTAAGATAGCCAGGATGACAAACAGCCTGCTCCTTCTGTTATACAACATCATTTACCAAAAAGGCTATTTTGACTGTAACATCAAGAAAGTTCTTCAACTATAAATTATTTAACAAATATTACATGTCACTGGTTAGTAACTTTTTTATTTTATGATCCTTATCCTAGCTAGACATTTATTCATTGTGTTGATTCTTTCAAGTAGCCAACTTTGGTTTTAAGAATTAATTTGTAGCTGTTTTCAGTCCCATTGCTTCTGTTTTTATTCTGACTATATCTTTCTACTACTTGCTTTGGGTTTCACTTACTCTGCCTTGTTTAGCTTCTTGTGATGGACTGAGAAAATTTATTTGATTCTAGATATTCCCACCTAAGTTACATTCTCACTGTATCATTTTATTATTTACTTGTCTGTGTGTTTACTCAGTGTATGCATATGTGTATATGTTTGTGCATGCCAGTGCCACAGAAAGCATGTGATCAGAGGACAAATTTCAGGAGTCAGATCTCTCCTATCATGTGAATTAAGGGGATTGAACTCAGGTCATCAATCTTGGCCGCAGATGTTTTTTACATCTGGCATCTTTCAAGCACCACTGAGTTATCTGAATTTTATGTTAATTTTATATTCACTTAGTTAAATTAAATACATATATATGAACACATTTTTATAAATTTAATATATATGTTTATTAAAAAGTTTCTAATAAACTATTTTCTATTATCCAGATGACTATTTTTAAATGGATTTTATTGTTTGCTTTTGAGAAAGAATCTCTATGTGAATCACATGCTGGCCTCTGGCTTGATATCCTATTGTCATCTATCGATCTGCAAGAGTTGTCATCATGTGCTAACATATCCTGCCTTAGAAATGTGGTTTAAATCATTTGTTTGAAATTGTTCTGTTTCCTCACTATTAATATTTTATTTAATACCGTTGTTGTTTAAGAACAAAAACTGTGTAAACTCTGTTATCAACACTTGAGATGTGTTTTATGACACAGAATTTTTCTTCTCACATCTGGAACACCATTATCGTCCAAAGTCAATTTGTTCCTGAAAATAACCTATCAAATTCAGTTCTGGTTAAGCAGAAGATGCTGGAAATGTCAATGCATTGTTAAGAACAGAATTTGGGTGCTTCAAAAAGTAAGCACTTTAGTTTATATCTTAGTAACTATATGAAGCCAGACATTGACGCTCACATCTGTAATGTCAATTCAGCAATCCTACATCAAGATAAGAGTCAGAGACAGATAATTCCAAATTGTTCCCAGAACAAATAGCTTGGCAAAGGCAGTGATGAACAGCAAACAAACAAACAAACAAAAAAAGGTATTCTAAAGGAGGTGGAAGAGGTGGAGGTCATAAACTGCCCCTGTGGCTCTTACCTCTTTCACATACAACCCCATACACACACATGAATGCACATACATTTACATGCTCAAACAAGAGTTGTGTGATGTCTTTAAAATAGTTGATTATTCCTTTCCCCAAATGTCCTTACTAAGAGAAACATATGTTCATTCCTAGAGGTTTTAACCTTTCATATGTGCCTAGATATGAAGATTTTTGTCATAAAGTTTATGAATGATCCCTTAAGTTTTAGCGTGGATTGCTATGAAAGAGAAAATAGTAACTGAATTGAGGCATAGGAGGCTGGTATCTAACTGTGACCTAATATTTAGATATAGAAAAAGCACACCTGGGGGCTGGAGAGGTGGTTCAGAGGTTAAGAGCGCTGCCTGCTCTTCCAAGGGTCCTGAGTTCAATTGCCAGCAACCACATGGTGGCTCACAACCATCTGTAAAGAGATCTGGTACCCTCTTCTGGCCTGCAGCCAATATGCAGACAGAATACTGAAAATACTGTATACATAATAAATAATAAATAAATAAATCTTTAGAAAAGAGAAAGAAAAAGCACTGTTGCTTACAAACAATTTTCAATTTTGCTTTGTCCTTTTGTAATATCGTATGACAACATTTCATGTCTCAGTCTTTTAGGTCATGGTCAGAGCTGCCCTACATGCCTTAAAGGCACACAGGATGAGATACAGATTTTAGTTGAAATATTTATGTAGCAAGTCAGTTTTTGTCCCTTTACCCCAAAGTTTAGCTATGTAAGCTGGATCTCATTTATTGATACATCATGAAGAAGAATGATAAGTAGAATATTTAGAATTCAAATGTAGAATATAGTATATTCTCATATTTAATTTTATCTTACATGAACTTAAACTATTATATTTTTCAGTTTCTAAAGATAACAACTATTGTGATCTTGGAGAAAGAAGCAGCTATGACTTAGAGTCTGAAAAAAAGGGAAGGAAGTATATAGCAAATTAAATTCAATAAGCTCCTGCAATGGACTAAATTTTGACCAAGTCAATCTAGTGTTCCCAGTAGTGTCTAGATTTGGTGTTAGTGACAAAAGGTTAAGTTTTGTCACTTATAATAACCTTTCAAAGTTGTAGTGTCAAGGGATGACTATCTGTGCCCTCTGTGTGACAAGCCATACAGTGGTGTATTACTGAAGAGAGAATCCTTGTCAGGCTGTTCTAAGGATATGAAGGCAGGAAGAATTTCAGTTGCCTGAATTCGCTTGGTTTCTCAAGGCTACTTTATGTGTGTTAGCTACCTAATACTGTTGTTCTAAGTTTTATTTTACTTGTACTAAGCAAATCTTAATAGTAATCCAATGACACCTAGCAGGCATGATATTCATGACAGTATTTATAATATATTTTTTAATTTATTTTGATATTGAGAAAATACTATATAACCTATTACTCAAACACACCATGCCAAAGCCTAAACACTAGCTTGTACAACAATAACAATGAGGCATAAAATACAAATTGTCTAACACACAATATGTTCTTTATACGCCATATGCTAGTGTAAAACAAATGGGTTTGATCTATTGATCTTCCTCAAGGCCTGATTCTTCTACCGCACAGCTCTGACAGCTTCAGTATACACCTCTAAGAGTGAAAAACAACTGTCAGAATAAGAAAAAAAATCATCAAATCCCACATGGAGAGTTTCATAGCTAGGTTTCACTTGTGTTTGTAGTACAGTTTCTTGGACTCCATAGAATGGCTGCACTAAAACACAAGCATGTCTGTAAATGAATCATTTTTATTTGTTGATCAAGACAGGGTTTCCCTGTATTTCTCGGGCTATCCTGGAATTCACTCTGTAGACCAGGCAATTAATCTGTTTATTAAACATTTAGGAGTTAGTTGATCATTTCCTATACTGAGTTTTGAAGTCGTGACCGCACGGATGAAAATTGAGCATGATTTTCTTACTTTGTATATTAATATACCATATGCATATAAAATAAATGTTTTTGAAATGGTATATATATATATATATAGTGTTACATAATAAGAATTAAAGAATGTGTGTCAGGTGTTCTTCATGGAAAGCCAATGTTTCTTACTCTATGTTGCGCTACTACTGATTTTTTCATCAAAACAAAGCCATTGATCAGATAGGTTTAAGAACAGGATCAATCAATCTGCAGGGTTGTTAAATTATTTTGCCTGTGGTATAAAATAATTAAATGATGTATTTTATTCTACACTATGTAACATAAATGTGTATAAACTGTTGAAAGACAATAATTCAGATATATTTCTAGCATCTTTCAACCTTTTAATTATTTAAAGATAGAATTCACTTCTTATACATCAAAATTCTAAAATTAATATTTTGTTTAAAGATTGATTATTACAAATATTATGTGTTAAAAAGTGAGAAAACAGCACTAAAATACCTTAATGATTTCCCGTATGCTATTATATAGGGTGAAGAGCGTCAATAGAATATAGCAATAGTATGTGTCTTCAAAATCCTGCCCCAACTGCGCAACACAATTAGATCATTTGCTGTTTGCTTATGAGAGCTGCTTTTCATAGAAAATTTCTTAGTGGTTTATTCAAGTCAACTCCTAATATTTAGAAATTGAGGTGATCTTACCACTTAGTATATGATTGTAACATTTGCCAATGTCTTAACAAAGTTGGGCACACTCTTCACAAATAAAAATGTAATAAAATGAAGCGAGAAGCAACCAGTAAAACTCTGATTCTTTTTCATATAATACAATGCATATTTTTCAGTTGGAAAGGAACACTTCAAAGGCACAGTTTAGTGAGGACACTTTAACTGAATTTTTATTCAGAAACAAAGGGTATTGAAGGAGCAAAACATCTGAATGGCAATTGTAGGATAATATAAATGGTATGAAAAAGGAACATGAGATAAAGGAATGAGTCTTAGTACCCAGAAAGCAGAAGAGACAATACAATCTCAAAGTCTTCAATTTAAAATGTAAGATTTTCAGTGAAGTCTTTCATAGAATAGTTAAGAATATTTCAGAGTCCTGTTTAAATAAAGATATTACAAAATCATTTCATGAAAAGAGAACTTTTTCAAGTAACAAACTGTCCACTTCACTTCTTTCTATTCTTGATTTATTTCACAGATTCTGATATATTTCATTTTGAAGGGAATTCATAATCTGATATGGTGTATCTTTTCAATCTTTGAAATCATAAGTTATGAGGCTCCCTTCACAGGCTCATTATTTCTCCATAATTAAAGAAGAATGTGTATATTGTGTTTTTTATGATCTTTAAATAATTTGATATTTTTGTGACTGTGTGATAGAGTTTCTATGGTCAAGAAAGAAACAAGCTATTTAGAATTCAAAACAAGAATCAAAGTGTTGAACACTATTGTAACTTACTTGTTCCAATTAGATTTTTTTAATATCATAAAGTAGATAAATTATTTTTATTCTATAGCTAAGGCACTAATTTTGATGACTGGAATTTTCTTGTTAATTTGAAAAAACTTTATATTATTGAGCATCTAATCAATTTTTTCACCTTAATGTTGAAGACAGGCAATGGGTCAGACCGGTTTTATATATGCTTTCCTATCTCCATTTGAAAAGTAACTGTGAGAGAGAAACAGAAAGACAGGCAGAGAGAGAAAAAGACAGGGATCTAAAAAATAAGAGAAAATGACACTTACATACCTATGTGGTAAAGGTTACTAATCTCTGCTGTAAGACATTTGTTGTCCATTTTCTTTCTGAGCACTACTAATATTCTAAGTTGTATATCTGATTTTTTTTTTCATTTAACTGTGGTTTTGATTTTTCATGATGTCTTCTTTTTTATTTAGAATAGCCTTAGTTACCAAAAATGTTACCATTTAAATTAGGAGGCTACATAGTATGGATAGAAAACCAAATTCCATTTATCTTCTCTTTGGTCTGGGGCTAAAGTACTTGAGTCATTAGTTTTGTAATATGGCTGCTTGTTTGTTACTGGCCACCTGACAGCTCAGACCCAGAATAATCACACAGAAACTGTATTAATTAAATTACTGCTCGTCCCAATAGCTCTAGTTTCTTATTGGCTAACTCTTACATCTTAATTTAACTCATCTCTAGTAATCTGTGTAATACCATGAGGCTGTGCCTTACCAGGTAAAGTTCCGTCTGGTTCCAGCAGATGCTCCATGGCTTTTCTCTCACCCTGTCTCCTTCCTCCCAGCCAGTTTAGTTTTCCCCACCTACCTAAGTTCTGCCCTATCAACAAGCCAAGACAGTTTCTTTATTAACCAATGGTATTCACAGCATACAGAGGCAAATCACACAACACAGTAGTGTAAGAATTGTGGGGTTCAACTTTAATTTAGTAAGATTTCTCCAGACATTCTTTAAAGCAAAACCTTTTAATCAAAAAAGATGATGCATTGGCTTCCACTCTGTCTGATATCTTCTTTGACTATATATGACTAAATATTGATGGGAAAATTTAATGAAAAATTATATTTAGGACTCCATTAATCAATAAGAAATAAACTTTTACAAAATGTCAATATGTCATTAACAACCTAACAAGAATCTACTCATTAGATTTAGCAATTAACACTCTAATTCCCAATTTTAAGCTCCCAAGAGTTTAATAATTCAAAAACTCACCCTTTTTATAAAACTTTTGCCATCAGGGTTACAAATCTGTTCTATATAATCAGAGTGGGCAACTGTAATGCACTTACCAGATACTTTTCCATTCTATACTGAACTGTAGTTCTCCTTTTGTGCCTGAAGACCCAGAGAAATCTGTCCTTGATATTTTTCAAAGAGAGACAGCAAATATAACCTTTGGTGCACTGAACATAATCTTAAAACCTGTTTTATATAAAAAACCCTTAATGTTTCTGCATAGCATCATATGAGATTCCTTGAGGTCTGAATTCTATTTGGCTTCATCAAGGAATAGGAGGATGTGATAGAACATACAGTCTTAGCTGCCCCAGTGATATTTTCCTTTTTATCTCTTTTCCTTAATGCAGTGCTGACAGTGTTGGGAGTGACTGCAGGATCATTACAAAGGTAGCTTTGTGAATTATCACTAAGAATATTATGTATATATATTTTAATACTATTGAGGAATCTTTGTCTCAGTGTATGCATAAGCTTGAAAATACTTATAAATATTAGATTTGTTCTACCTGGATCATGATTTTGGTTAGTATTTTACATAATGAAGGGATATCACTGTAGATGATCCAGTAGAGATGATATTACAGTAAGCTGCTGTGTGTATTTGTATTGAAAACTGTATGAAAATATTTACATTTTTCTTTGACCAATACCTAGCAATAAATTTTTTTTTTGCCAAACCTACAATTATCTTTCACAGGGAAAATAAAGACACCGAAATTAGCTCTCTTCAAAACAATGTTCTTCTTGATGTTGCTATCACATTATTTCTATTTGGATAGAATTTACAGGAAATTTAAAATTATTTTAATTTAATCATGTACATGATTCATTCTCTGCAAATATATTAATCTGTTAACAGAGGTTTTTGTCCTGCTTGGTCCCACTGTTGTTCCGTCCTAAAGAAATACACAGAAGTCTGTACTTCCTGCCTGGTCACCCTGCCTATACTTCCTGCCTGGCTATTGGCCAATCA
>LOEQ01003321.1:71780-127312 GCA_001685075.1 Bramus lutescens
GGGGGAGGGGAAGTGGGGGGAATGGGAGGGAAATGGGAGGAGGGGAGGAGGTGGTAATTTAAAAAATAAAATGGCTGAAAGACACTTAAAATAAATAAATAAATAGATAAATAAATAAATAAATAAAAGTATAAAATCCAAATTGAAAAATCCTTGTCTTTGGAGTGGCTATTGTAACTATATAGAAATTCATCTATATATGTGGAGTGGGTTATGGGAAAGTGTTTGGTTGAGGGTTTAGTTTTCTTATTCATCACTGATCTATCTGGATGAATGGAAACAGGAAAAGAATGTGCATTGTCTCTCTCAGCCCTTGGATAAATGCCCTTAAAATGTATCTTTAAGACCTGTTCTGAAGATATTGTAATTTGAGAAAGCATTTTTTGAGTGTTGACACATGCTTTGTTCAAGGTGAATAAAGATCTATTCTAGATCCTGTACTCCTAGATCTTATAGATAATAGTTACAATAATGGGAAATCTCTGAAAATAAAATGCTAGCATTAAAAAGATGATACTTTCTCTTTTGTGCGTGTTCCCTTTACAGGTGAAAGAAGAGATGAGAGTATGAAGCTCATAACATAACCCATCAAAAGACAATAGTAACTAAGAGACAGAGTAAAAACATTTGTAGTATAAGTATACATATTTTATCCCATACACTTGTCAATTTATGAATTGTAGAATGTACATTAACACACCTAATCTTTGTAAAAACCTTGAGACAGAAGGCTAGCACTGTCACCATTCTATAGAGAGAGTGGTCAAATGAGAAACTGCAAGATTAACCACTAGGATTTATAATGCATGTAAACTATATGCTTTTAATCTAAATAAAAATAAAGGTCATTTATATTTATAGTCTTTTCTCTTAACATTATGTCTTATTTATGAGGTAAAAAAATAACAAGTAGAAATTTTGAAATCCTTTTTGAGTAAAGATTATTTCCATTAAGACAGACATGAATTTAAGGTAGCCATAGACTTTGTATAGTAAAGAGACTCATAATATTATACTGATGGTTAGCTGTCATAGTTCAAGTACCCTCTACTATTTTAATAGAATGATGGAATCAACTAATGATCTACTTCTCAGAGCATTTCTATGTCATTAAATGGCATGTGACTATTAGTTTCTCTTTAGCATGCTAGGCTATTTCTAATCCAGCTCAATGCATCCCTTTCACCCCTTTTCCCCATAAACTTAGCTGAGCTATATACTCATGCCAATATTACCTTTACAGCATTGTTCACCAGTTTATTCTCTTTATATTATCATATTATTGATGGTAGGTCTTCATGGAAATCCTTTTTCTCCAAATATAGCTCTCAAGATTGGTCATTTCTCTCTCATCACATATTCAACTCTATTTTACTGGAAGGCGTAAAACAAATACACTATAGTCCACTAACATGTTCATATAAGTAAATAATGAATTAATACAAAATTACTTAGCAAGTTTAAAATAATTAAATTATTAACAAATTTGCAATCACTATCTCTCACATGATTCACCCACTAGTCCAGTTTATACTCACTCCTTTATTGTATGCTAAAAACCTTCTTTCTTAATCCATAGAAATATGAGAAGCATTAATCAACAAATGAGACACTCACTTATTTTTTTCTTTTTCTTTTTCTTTTTTGAATTTTCAGTACAGGGTTTCTTGGTGTTACAGTCCTAGATATACTGTAACTAGCTCTTGTAGGCCAGGTTGGCCTTGAACTCACAGAGATCCACCTGCCTCTGCCTCCCAGGTAATGGGATTAAAGGCATGCACCACCCCTGCCTGGAGGAGACAATCATTCCTTTTCTTATGAACTGACTTTACATTGTTATTGTTTATCTTGATTTCTCTTTGTCTCCACTATGGTTTCTGGTTTCTAATATCATCATTTAGCATGTTTGGAGTGGGATTCTCATCTGGATTCTGTAAATACCATTCATTGGTTAATAAAAATCTTCTTTGGGCCTATTGAAGCATAGAATAAGATAAGGTAGGAATTCTAAGCAGATAGAGGAGGAGAGAGCAGGCAGAATCAAAGAGAAGCCATGTAGCTGCTGCCAGGAAAGATGGCAGATGCTGGCTGGAACCTTACCAGTTTCACAACCATGTGGCGATACACAGATTAATAGAAATGGGTTAATTTAAGATGTAAGAGCTAGATAGTTGGCCACTTGAGTTGATGGCCAAGCAGTGTTGCAATTAATATTGTTTCAGTGTGATTATTTCAGGAAATGTGGCCAGTAAATGAATGAGCTGTCTCCACCAACACTTTTCAGAACATGCTACCATGTTCTAATGCCATTTTTTTTCTATAATGATCTGTTAGTATCATTGAATTATACAAAGACTTATTTAAAATTATGAAGTCATGTAAGTTCCTGGTCACAGATGAACCTAATATTCATCTTTCTTTAAAAATTGCATTGATTTCTTTCATATCCAACTTGATCTTAGAGTTTCACTGATTTCAGCAAACTTGGAAAGCTTATCTCTGAACATCATGAACATTAATTATAGCCTATGCTGTATATCCCTAATGAAAGGTTCTATTTACATTAATGTAAAATAGGTGTATTAAGGAATATTCCCTTTTATTTTTTTAATGGCTGCAAATCTATAAGTTACAGGTAATGATGGGGTACTGGTCATACTCTCAATGCTACAATAAAATGTCCAAGAAAAGTAAATGTATAAAAAAAACGTTTATTTTGATTCATTATCTCATATGTTTTCATCCAATAGTATTTGGTCTCGTTGCCAAGCACTTTCCATGAGAAAGGATATCATGTTGACAGGAACAGTAGTAGAGTCTGCTCCTGGAGGATGATATGAAGTAGAGGGAGTAAAGAGTATACAACTGGAGAGAAAGAATTTTTCACATCCTTGTAGTTCATTTATTTATTTATTTAAAGTTACTTTAATCTCTGACTATCTCAATAGTGTCCATGCTGAATTTGTTAACATGTTTTTCTGTAGTTGTTTCTGAAATATCTCTGTCTTATGCCAAAATGTATCTTTAGAACAAGTCCCTCCTTCTTTTGTGTTTTTTTTCTTTAACTTATTTATAGTTGCTTGCATGAACATGAGTAAAAGATTATTTACTAGGACATGGACAACTTGTCAGTGGTTACACAACTGAGGAAATCAATATTCTATCTTTTAGCATAACTTACCTGCTCCTAGTCCCATAGTATGGGTATAAAATAAAAATCAAGATTCTAAAGAAGAGCTATTAGAAAAGGGAGGGAAGGAAGGGCTTGAAAGAGGAATATAACAGAAGAAATGTGACAAGAAAAAAGAAAGAGGGTCTAGCTAGATGTTGGCATGTAAAAAATGCAAATGGATCCCTATCTATCACTTTTTACAAAATTCTTGTCAAAGAGAGTCATAAAATCATATACACAGAACCTGTTGGGAAAGAAACTGGGGGATGGCCTTGAACACTGGCACAGGAGACAATTTTCTGATCAGAACACCAATAGCAAAGGCATCAAGATCAACAACTGATAAGTGAGATCTTATGAAACTGAAAAGCTTCAGTAATATAAAGACCCCTGTAAATAAGACAAAACAGCAGCCTATAGAATGGGAAAGGATCTTCACCAACCCCATATCTGACAGTAGGCTAATTTCCAAAGTATTTGAAGAATTCCAGAAAACAGTGATGTGAGATTCTTCCCTGTGTATGCTATGAATATATTTTATCACCACTGATTAATAAAGATGCTCCTTTGATCAATGACAGGGCAGAATAAAGCTAGGCATGGAAAACTAAACTGAATGCAGGGAGAAAGGTGGAGTCAGAGAGGTGCCATGTAGCTTCCAAAGGAGAAAGACACCAGAATCATACCAGTTGGCCACAGTCTCATGGTGCCATAGATCAATACAAATGGGTTAATTTAAGATGTAAGAGCTGGCTAGAAATATGCCTGAGCCAAAACACAGTATCTATTTATAAACTAGACATCAAAAAACAACAACAACAAATAATACAGGTTAAAAATAGAGTATAGATCTAAACAGAGAATTTTCAATAGAAGAATCTCAAATAGTTGAGAAACCCTAAAAAAATGCTGAACATCATTAGCTATCAGAGAAAAACATATCAAAACTACTTTGAGATTTCATATTATAACTTTCTGAATGGTAAAATAAACAATACAAGTAATAGCTCATGTTAGCAAGGATATGGCGCAATGGGAACACTCCTTCATCACTAGTGGTAGTTCGAACTTGTACAGCCACTATGGAAATCAATATATTGGTTCCCCCAGAAAACTGGAAATCAATCTATCACTTTTGGGAATATAACCATCCTACCACAATGATACTCTCTCAACTATGATCAAAGCATCTTTATCAATAGTATCCAGAACCTAGAAAAAGCTTAGATGTCCCTCTCAACCAAAGAATACATAAATAAATTGGTACATTTACATCAAGGCGTATTATTCAGCTGTTAGAAAAAAAAAAACACAATGAAATTTGCAGGTGAATAGAACTAGGAAAAAAAAAACTATCTTGAGGGATGCAAACCAGGCTGAGAAAAGTAATTATGATATGTACTCATAAATAAAATAAATAATAACCAGGCTACATCCATAGCCTCAGAGGACTAGGTAACAAGAAAGGCTCAAGAGGGGATGCAATCTATCTGGGAAGGTGAAAGAGAACTGATGTTGTGGGTGGACTTGGGTAGGTTGGTGTGGAAACAGGAGGAATCAGATGGTGTGTGGGACGAGGAAGTACTAGGAGAGAGGAATGGAACTGTGGATTAGGAAGGCTATGTGGAAAGCTAGTCTTATTGAAATTCCCTGTAATATATGAGGGTGATCTTAGCAAATACTCTAAATAATGGAGGCTATGGTGCCTGAACTGGACATCTTCTGTAACCAGGCAGGGTGTCTATTGATGGGATTAGGACGTCAACCCTGACATAAAAGCTTTGATCAACCATCTGTCTTTCCTGCAAGGTGTCCTGAGATGACAATGATGCAGTACTTGTGGGAGTGTCCAAATAATGACTGGTCCCAACTTGAGGCCCATGCCATGAGAGGGAGCCCATGTGTGACACAAGCTGGATGACCAGGAATCAGAGACCAGAGGGGGCACTGGAAACTTCAGGCATGATGTGAAATAAATGAATGAATGAATGCAATTTAAAAAGACTCTAAATTATATTTTTTTATTTATAATGGTGGTTTCAAAAGAAAATATTTAGTGAGCACTTGTATTATGAATGTTATGGTTTGAAAAATTAAATGTGGATAATTTCTTTTGATTCTTATTTTGATCCTATGAAGCATTATTTCATTGTTTTTCTTTCAAAACATTTTGGGAAAGAATTTGCCATGGTTAAATCATTTATGCAAGGTCAAAAACCAGCAAGTGGGTTGCCAGGACCGAAAGAATTTCGCTTCCAGAGAAATCATGTCTTTTTAACATGAAGACCACAGGGGCTTGTAGTCTTCTTTCTCTAATATACTGCAAAATGCTGATTATCTGCCTCTCGTTATTAGTCTTGGGAATATTTTTGGTTTGAATGCTTATCCCTGAAGCTCTCTCTGACCTAGGTGCCCTATCATTGCTTTATTTTTTTATTAGTCTTTTATGCCTGGAAATCTGTCTCACATTTCACTGATGAAAGGCATGACATGTTTGTTTCCTACTAGGAAAATGGATACTAATAGGTTTCTTTCTCCAAAGAGAAAGTAAACAATTAAACACTCAAGGTAAATTAAAAGGGAATTGTAGTCTGTCAATTTATATGACATGTCATTCCAGTCATTTAGCTATTATAATACTAGCCTGTTAATGTCAAAACCATTTAACAGATAATTTCTTATTAACACTGCATTGTTGCTTTTCTGAGACAGTTTGATATTTTGAAAACAAACCCAAGTCAAGCACAAAGAAAATGTAAGAGCTATATCTGGTAAAGAATTCAATCTAAAACAAATGACAAGTAACACTTTACATGAAAATCTACTTTAACTGTTACAGGCACTGGCCTTGCATTGTTACATAAAGACAACCGGCAGTTATATTTAATTTGTGCCAAATTGCTCATGCTCAAAATCAAGCATAAATAGTTCTTTTCTCAGTCAGTACTGAATGAATGATGTGATTGACGGGAGAGATTAATATATTTAATTACACTCTGTACATAAGCTTGTCTTTAGGAGTGGTCACAAGTCTCTAAAAGGTGTTTCCAAACAATCCAGGTCATCTAATCACCATTAGCTCCAGGCACTGCCTTCTTAATCAGATTTCTTTTTTAATATTTATTTATTATGTATACAGTATTCTGCCTGCATGTATCCCCACAGGCCAGAAGAAGGCACCAGACCTCATTACAGATGGTTGTGAGCCACCATGTGGTTGCTGGGAATTGAACTCAATACTTTTGGAAGAGCAGGCAATGCTCTTAACCACTGAGCCATCTCTTCAGCCCTCTTACTCAGATTTCTACAAAAGACAGCTCTCAAAAAAAAGGTGTACTTACTTACAAATGTGCAAGAGATCTATTATTTGCTTGGATCTACCTATTGAAACAGGATGATTAATCAGAAAAGGTTTTTGTTTCCAGAGCCCCTGCTCACCTCTTAAAACATGTATATAAGCTGTGGCTAGGAGAAGACATTTAGGTTTCAATGGAAACATTTTATGCCATCGTGAAGATGTGGAGAGGACTGAAGTGGCTTCTGGGAGACAGGTTGGAGGTATGTTCTCTCAATGTTTTGAAGAGACAGCACAGAAGCCACTATTAGAAAAATAAATTTAATACATACCATTGGTCTGGGCAGTGTGGAAAACAATTAGCAGAAACAAGGGACTTTATTAAATATTTACTCACTTGTAATATTTCTATAATAATATTTAGTTTTGTGGAATCTACTTTATAATCAGGTTCTACTGGCTGAATATCTTCATATTCTTATGATAAATTTCTTAGATTTGAGGAAGTGACAAGTGTTCCAATGACAGTAGCTGTCATTGTGAAGATTGTGAAGCTAGCAGAGCCAAGGTAGTAGAAACTACAAATTTATACATATGCATGTTGGGAAGTGTTAGGGACAAATGTCACCCCTGGATTCAAATGTCTGTTAACCAGTTTAACCAGCTCTGCAAAGATTCTCAGTGAAGGGGACATCCTGCTTTGTAAGTGAAAAGGTAGGTGTTTTGTGAACAATGAATGTGAGTTTATGGTAACCATAGTTAAACTAATGGAAAGCACTAAATTGATCAGTGGGAAATTCAAGAAAGGTTAAAATCGCCTCCATTTCTGTATTTCAGTACAGTAGCGAGTAAAGTTAATTGAATTCCCCGTGTGAGATTCTAAGAGATTTTTCCACAGGACCTTGCACTGTATAAAAAGGAAACAATGGCTTGTGGTAAAGTTAATTCAAGCTGAGATACATTAACTGCACCGCATTATCGGCTGCTAAGAGTGCTATTAACACACATCACCCACTGTGTATATTTGTGAATTAGGAGGTTGCCTTGTTAATAGAAATGAGACACTTGCCTTGAAAATGCCAAGCACTAGGAGTGTTGACATGGTTTAAAACAGTACAGAGAATAGATTTTACTATGTGTTTAATGTGGCTCCTCTCTTTTTGATCTGGAAAATGTTTTAAAACTATCCTTGGTTCTTCTCTCTTTTCATTCCCTTTTTCCTCTTTTTTCTTTTTGGGCTATTTTTGTTAGTATTAATATTTTATATTTCTTTCATTTTTGTAACTCTTGCAGGATTTCATTTTTGGAAGTATCACACCATGAAAACTTTGGAGTCCAAGCACATCAGACTGTTTTGATATTTTCTAAATTATAGCTGTTTGTCACAAAACAAAAATATTACAGTCCAGGAATTAATGCATTCATACCCATGTCCTGGCTCAGCCTCTCTATGTGTGGCCTGTGTGCAGGGGAATGGAAGAATTGCACCCATGCTGGCTTCATACTACAGTTATCTTTCTTTCTTAACTATATCAATTTCAACATTGTGACCTATATGCTTTTTTCTGTTCTCCTGAATATTGAGGAATCTGTACCTAAGAAAAAGTCCCATAACTGATATATTAATTAGAATCACTGCCAACCTAGGTGAATTCTGTAACGTCTCCAATAGAAAGAAAGAAAGAGAAAGAAAAAAAGAAAGAAAGAAAGAAAGGAAGGAAGGAAGGAAAGAAGGAATGAAGGCAGGAAGGAAAAAAGAGAAAAGAAAATGAAAAAAAAGAAAGAAACTTGACAGGTCATAGCTTATACATTGACTTCTTTACTCATCTTCCTTCACAGTTAGAAATGCAACCCTTTATCCTCACAATAAAAAAAAGGAACAAAAGAAAGAAAACACCCCAGTTAGAACTCAAACTCCACGGAAACAACCTTACCATACTTCAGTGTTTTTGTGCTATAAATCCGGGCTTACAGATTGTGCATAATGCGCATCAGTATTTTTCTATCAGATTTTCATTTTATGATCAACCACCAAAGGGGCAAGCTCTGAGAAGTCCTAGTTCTGAAGAACCATACTGCCATTTTCACACCCCATTTCCCTCATTCCTAAAATGAACCTAGTCTATGATCAACAGTGTAATTCCTCACCAATTACATGGAAAGCAGTGACAGTACAATTACATAATTAAGATGAATTTTATTCGTGCTTTCTCATGCATGAAATCTACATGATTCCTGCTCGATTTGTAAATAGCCTCCCAAGTATCTTTCTGTCTATAACAACCTTCCTTGGTAAATTTTTCATAAAATTGCCATTATGTGTGAAGAGAAGCTAGCTTCTACATCTCTGAGGTACTGGTGGAGAGGAAACCGAGAAGAGCTATTCTCAACTGGCTTTGTAAATTTTTAAAAACACTGAAACTTCCAGAGAACTTGGTTCATTGATAAGTTTCACTTTTTAAAGTTTGATGAAGTAAATTATGGTTCAGAAGTACACAATTAAGAACACATCGTATAACTTTCAATTAAATATTAAGATGAGTGCATGTAAAAACTCCCTTCCTGTATTGTATCTAAATAACTTTACAAAACTCATTTTATAAGAAAGAGATGCAAACAAATCTACATCGTACAACTTTTAATTAAATATTAAGATGATTGCATGTAAAAACTCCCTTCCTATATTGTGTCTAAATAACTTTACAAAACTCATTTTATAAGAAAGAGATACAAGCAAATCTAGGAGACTTAGGATGAGAAAAGATTCACTTATAGCAATTAAAAATAGGCAAATATATTATAAATACAGACTGGTGAAGCTGAGCCAAATATCAACTCAGAATTTTCAAGGATTTCACTTGGTTTCCCACATTTGTCATTAATTCCAGAAATGTAACAGTCACTACAATGCTCCTTTGTTTCTTTCTGATCACACAGGTGGACCACAGTTTTCTGTTTATGTCATTCTCGGGTGTGATCAAGTTGCAAACAGTAGTATTTGAGAATAGCAAACGTTATCCCTTCCCAGGTTCCCATACTTCATCAAATCCATCACTCTATTTTTTACTTGAATTATCCTGTTCAATCACTTTTTTTCCATTTGGTTCTTTCTTTCTTTCTTTCTTTCTTTCTTTCTTTCTTTCTTTCTTTCTATTTTCTCTGTGTGTATGTGTGTTTCTCATTTGGCCATGAGTCAAAATTTTCAAAAGTTCAGGGTTCACATGCTCAAGTCAACCAAGTCTCTAATAAATGTAAGTGGAAATGAAAGCTACCTGTCACTCAATCTAGAATATATGGATTGTGAAATTGTTTTGTATCCTCCACTAGTCATAATTTGGGGTTCCAGTTATGAGTCATTAGCTGAGGATAACTAATTCTAATCATATTTGACTTTTTTAATAATATATAGAATTTACACAGAAAACACTGTTTAAAATATATTGAGGACAAGCTGTATATTGTCATGAGGACCAAGCCCAAGGAAGACAAACACAGGTCTGCCCGAGCACATTTGCCCTGGCAGACAGAAACCATTAATGAGCCTGTGGCATGTGGAAGCCAGGCGTCATTACAGTAAGGGAGCATGCAGTGGGGAAACTGGAGAGAGAGACAGATTGAGTGGCAGAGTGCTGGGGAGAGAGGTGGATCTCAGTATCAGAGTCAACGGCAGTGAGGAAGCAGCTGACAGTGGATTCCTTGCCACCCAGAGTCACAGGATATCCAAGTCTGGGCTGTTGCCAAGGACTATGTCTGGGTCTCTGGCCCTGATGCAGCTGTGGTGGTATATGTTTAGGACTCCTGTTACAACTGAGAGTTCTGTGGATGCCTGGAGGTTGACCCACCGCCTGTGTTCATGTCAGGGTCCAAGGGCCTCCACCAAGGCCACGAAGATCTAAGAGTCCTACACTGCCACCTGGGGCCGTGGTGATGTCCAGGCCCAGACTGCTGCCGGGGGCCTTGTCTGAGTCCTTGGCCTTGCTGAAACTAGGCTCTGTGTTGATGTCAGTGACTCTAGTTGAAACTGAAGGGCATGCAGAGGCTAGTAGTTTGGGCTGACACCTAATGCCATGTTGGTGTTTGAGGTTCATGCTGCTGCTGGAACCATACAGATCTGGGTGGCCTTTGTTGCATCCTGGGAGCTATGTGAAGCCTTCACTCAGACTTTGGCTGAGGGCCATGTCTGGGTCTGTGGCCCTCCTGCACCTAGGGTCTGCATTACTCTCAGTAGCTCCTGTTACAATTGAAAACTGAGCAGATACCCAGGGTTGGGCTACCCCCTGAGGACACGTTGGTGTTTCAGGGCCATGGTGCCACTGTTGATCTTAATGACCTGAGCTGGCAGCTAGGACCATGATGAAATCTTGGCCCCAGGCTGCTGTCAGGAATCATGTCTGTTTCTGCAGACCTACTGCAGTCTGGGTCCATGGTGATGTCCATGGCCAATGTTATCACTGAATGCTACAAGGAAATCAGGATCCTGGCCACCACCTGAGACAATGCTGGTGTCCAAAGGCCCATGTAGCTTCTGTGGCTATGCAGATTTGAGTGAAATGTACTGCCAACCTGGGCCATGGTATCATACTGGCCAAGTTGAGGCCAGAGCCTTGTCTGGGTCTATGACTCAGCTGTAACCAAAGTCTGTGTTGATGTCTGAGTCTCCTATTGACACAGAGGATCATGCTGAGATCTGGGATCTGGGCCACCACCTGGAATCATGTTAGTATTTAAGAGTTGCTCAGCAGCTAGGTCTGTGATGGTCTGAGTGACCTGCACTGCCTACCTGGACCATGGTAATATCCAGGCCCAACTGCTAACAAGGACCATGTCTGGATCTATGGTCCAACTGCAGTCTGGATCTGTGTTAATACTCATGGCCCATTCTAGGGCTCTGCTAGTATCCAAGGCCATTGAGGCTGCCTTGAGCCATAAAGATCTGAGATGCCTGAGCTGTCACCCAAGGTCATGGGATTGTTAAGGCCTGGGCTGCTGCTAAGGGTTGTTTCTTGGACCCTGGACCTGCTGCATCCTTTGTTTGTATTGATGACTGTGGCTCCCCTTAGCACCAATGACAATGAGGAAAGGGCTGCCCAAAGATGGTCCTGCTCACCCCCCAACTTGAGTGAGGCGTTAGGAGAACTGGTCCCTGCCCCCCTCCAAATGAAACATTCATGAGATAAGACATTGTCCCACATCTGGGTAGCACAATAGAACCGACCCTGATGGCAGGTGTGCTAGTGAGCTGGCCCTGGAAGTTTGAGAGTGGGAGATCTGCTACCACTATTTGTTGTCACTAGGCGACATCGGAGAGCTCAGAGAGATGTCTCCCTTGCTTCTTGCCCCTCACCCCTTGCCACCTACTTCAGGTGAAAAAAGCTGGTCCCAAGAGTGGGAGAACTGATCCTGCCTCTCACCAGTTTCCGCACTAGGGAGAGTAGGCCTTGCACCTCTCCTGACCATCACTATAGAGCTGCCCCTGCTGATGGGGATGCAGGTGGTCTGGCTTGGAGAATGTGCTTGGGAGATCTGGCCCTACTCATCATCTGCCTTATTGTGGAGTAGATAAGGGAGAGATGCCCTCCCCTATCTCCTACCCCTCACTGCACGTGGCGGATGGGAGAGCTGCTCCAGAGGTTATGAGGGTAGGAAAACTGGTCTTGTCACTCACGTGCTTCATCCCACTGAAGACGGGGCCCTGACTTTTCCTGGGCAGCACACTAGAGCTTACCTTGTTGGTGGGGTGCAGATGAGCTGGCCCTGACCTGGTGAATACAGGAGAGCTGACCCTATTCCATGTTGTCTGCCATGTAGTGGCATGGGTGAGAGAAAGATGCCCTCCACACCCTTGCCCCTTGCCACCTGCAGCAGGCAGGAGAGCTATCCTTGGGAAGGGAAGGCAAGGGAGAAGGAGAACTGGTCCTGCACCTCACCAACTACAGCACTGTCAGAGCCACATGTTGGGGTGATATTTGTCAAGATCCAGCCTCAATGGGTTTGTACATTCCAGGATAGGGGTATGTGGATTAGAAATATTAGGCAGAATAAACAGAGATACAAAGGAAATGCAAAGACATGGGATAGTACCAGGAGGGCAATTCAATGACTGCTGAATACTGAATCCTCCGGCCCTTATTTTCCATATGCTATATACCCCAATCAAAAAAGGTGTGAAGAAGGAAAAAAGACTGCTTTAACATGGCACAAAGGACAATCAGAACAATTATTTGCTTCAATACTTGAGGTGAGCCACTATTTCCTGAGTTAAGCATTCTGATGTTCTGGGTAGAAATTACAATGAATAGAGCATAGACTAAGTATCCTAATTTCCTGGATCAAACCTCCTGTTTTAGAAGTAAGGAGCAGAAATAGTACTTGAATTCTCTGATCTTTGGTCAAGGTGGAGTAAATCCACCTCTATGGGCCATCTTAATAGCCAAAAAACCCAAAGTAACCACATCCTAGATCAGGATATACTGTTGGCAGCCACACTTATTTTCAACAACTTTGAAAGAGTAAAAATAAGTTCAAATTTTATGACTGTTAGTTAAATTGGAGTAGGAATCACATGTGTGGAACCTCACATATAGCACTAGGTAGAGTAGGCCCTGTTCCTCACCTGGGTAAAACAGGAGAGTTGGCCCTGGTGATGTGAATGGTGTTGAGCCAACCACAAGAACTTGAGAGCAGGAAAACAATCCCTCTTCCTTGATACATGCTACATTGGGCAAGGTTACTGCCTGGACAGGGCTGGAGAGCTAGCCCTGTTGGTGAAGAAGAAGGGAAGCTGGTAGATTGACCAATCTTGTTACAATGCAAGACCAGCAGCAGGGCTGTAGGTTGGCCCACTCCCACATCCACAAAAACCATGAACTTCTGGACCCTGTGAAAGAGCCTGGCTGGTACATGGAAAGATGTGGGATCTCCATGACACAAGATAACAACAGGATATACAAGAAGAGTCGAAGTGAGTGTCCAGTATCCATAGTGTAGGCAAGTCTTGAACTAGACACTTACAAATAAAGATGTGGGGACTAAAGGGTATACCGGGTGACTCACTGTGTTACGCTTCAGCTTCCACACTAAGACTTTTTTGTTTGTTTTGTTTTGGTTTTCCTCTTAATTGTTTTTTTCAGAAGGAGGTTGAAGGACAGAAAGCAGATTTGAAGAAACACGGAGAAGAATGGAATAAAAGGAAGGTGAAAAGCATGATCTGAAATCCACAATGAATCAATAAAACATTTAAAAATATCTTTGAAGAGAACAATAAAAAGAACTATTTTTTCATAGTATAAAATATATATGAGTGAATAAATATTGATTTGTTAAGGATTTAGAAAATACAGACAATAGGTTTTACATATTCCGTAACTGCCTACCAGATAATCAGATAGAAGAATTTTCAGGCTATGGTCATACTGTTTAAGAGTAGAAAGCATGATTAACATGAATAACAGGTATCAGAAGATTAATTTAGTGAGTAGGGCACACTCATCTTCTTTATCTTTAATCATGTAGCTGAAATGGCAAGCGCCGCTGAAGTAGCTTATGTGAACTAGGCATGTTGCCTGCTCTGGGATTCAGAAGGAATTAGGACAGCAGTAATGCTTTTTTTTTTCTGAATTTAGAACTTTTTTTCCCTTCACTGCTTATTAGCACTTCCACCAAACTAGGTTAAGGAGAGGAATCTGAAATTCAGCCCTCACCTAGTATTGATCTATGAAATTGGTATTAGTCCCATCGCCTCTGCTACCTTCCCTCTTCAGCCACTCACTGTCAGTCAAGCTTCAACTACATCACTCTAGGGCCTGGATTCTGATTTGAAGAATGGAGCAGACATTGGCAGCAACAGACACCAGTCTGTATTTACTGAATGCTGGCAGTAGAACAGAGTGTGGAGACGGTATATCAAGGTGTCACTCAATTCATTTGCTGCTACAAAGAAAACATCTCCAGTATTAACAATCCTGAATTACAAAAAGCTGAACAACATTCATTAACTGAAATCGATGCTTTTCTTTTCTTTGCACAACTTCATTTGTTGTGTTAAGTGCTTAAATTTTCTAGGACTCACCAAGATGTGGCTTTAACCAAAGTTAAAAGGTCAAACCAAAGTTCTCATGAGAATGCTTTGTTTTCACTTTAATTGAGATTTATCCAAGATTATCTGGCAAAAAAATTATATAACAAAATATTTTCACAGACTGTAGTAGATACTATGTTTTATGAATCAAAATCTTATAGTAGTTATTGTTAGTCTCTTTATCATAGTGCTGGGTACTATTCTGCATATGTGATTTATAATTACAATATTTTCTAACTCATTTGTTATAAGACATTGGGTTAGGTGATAGAGACATCAAGATGCCTTGATGAAAACTGGTTACTCTTAAGGAAAATAACCAATATAAATAAAAGGTTATTGAGGTTCCACAATTTTGCTTTAGAAGTAAACTTTCAACATGAAATCTTGTCTCAAAGTAAAGAGACGTGAGAAATTATATGGGAGTTTTTTTTAAATGCTTGAGTTATGTCAGTGATTCTCTTATACTGAATATTTTAACTCAATCTAGAAAGAAAAGTAGAAGCAATAGAAGACTGATACTATTAAATCAGCATTTTTATTTGTCTTATGTAAAATTTTAGTCAGCCATGAAGTCTGTTTTTAATTTTAATTTGTTAGATTGATGAACAAACTTAAAAAGCATGACTTAGCTAAATGCCATTGGTTTTCATCATGTCTGAAAAGTTACAATGTGTTGATTTCTGATTAGTAATCATGAAGCAAAATATTATTTAATGCCATAAATAATCAAAAATAAATTCATCTAGGACATTAAAGATGAAACTGCAAAGTTTCTTGTAGGGTTTTTGAGGCTTTCTTCAAAGAGTAGTTTCATTTAAAAGTTAATAACTTTATTACAGACAGCCCATTTTTTTATAAAAGTTCAGATTGGTTCTGATGTTTATATCTTGAATAAAGACTAAATGAAATGAAACACTTTAAATGAAAACCGCATATGGTCACTGTACTCTTAACAGGGATAGATATTGGCATCTATGGAGTGGTTCACACCAACAACCCATCCTTGGATTTCAATTCCAACACCATCACTGTCCTTTTAAGTAATTTAGTAAGGCATTTGATGTCATTGATACTAAGGTAATTGTTAGGATTCAGGCATCTGTATTGGCCTGCCTTTGGCCTCATCAAGTACTCATATCAGGCAGCCACAGCTCTCTCAGGTTCAGAGCCCCTGGCCCCTATTCTTTGTATGATGAATGCCCAAGACAGCCTGTGCCTACCTAATGCGATCCTCTCTGAATTCCTGGGATAGAGGAGTTGCAGACTCTTGGGTCTTACTTTTCTGCCTCGCTCATGGGTACTGCATCCACTGTTTCAGTCAGGCCTGGTCTCAATACCCCTTAGCTATCAATCCAATTGACTGCTTCACAGCACTCCATATCCTGATATTTTAAGGGACCTTTGCAACATTCTGCTAGAGATCTGATAGGTGGAAGGAGGAAGCACACTTTCACTCTTCTGTGTCTGTCTGTCACCCCCAATAAACCTTACACCAACACTGTTCATGCAACATGTTTGCTTTGTGGCAGGATGCACTGAAAGGTAACCACTGCCCTTGGAGTCCTGACAGGACATGTCCTCACCTACAGCCACTAAGAGCCCCCCACCCTCCCGTGCACATTCGCTGCATTCCTTCATGAAAGGTGGGCCTTGCCTACCTGCCATCTCTCACTGTTCCTCTTTCACCACTCTTGTCCTCAGGGAACAGGCTCTGCTTCTTTGTCTGTCTCTCTCTTTGTCCCTCTCACTGCCCCCTCCTATGTCCCCTTTTCGGTCCCTTCTTTCTCCTCTTCCAATAAGACTCCCATGTGAGTACTCTTGTATGGTGTTTCTCCTTTACTTCCCCCTTTGTAAAACAAACAATAATATTGGTGCTGAAACCTGGGAGGCACTCCAAGAGCGCCGAGTCATGAAGGGACCCTGAAAGCCATTCCATATAAGACAGCCTTGCTTCTCCAAATAATAGATTACTGGGCCCCTCTTGGTGAGCCCCCTTGTCTCCACCTCAGGCCATTTTTCACGAGTGAGGACTCATCTCTCAATAATGGTTTCTCACTGCCCTCTTTGTCCCCTTTTCAGCCCCTTCTCTCTCCTCTTCCAATAAATCTCCCATGTGAGTCCTGTTGTATGGCATTCCCCCTATTCCACTGTTTTTTTTAAATAAACAACAGTAACAGTATTCAATTTTTAAAACCTTATTATGAAAATATTTTCCTTATTTTCAGTACCAGTTTAAACTGTCCCCCATTCACCCTTAGAATCCGTGTAGTGGATACTGTTTTTTGTATCCTAACTTCAAGGAGTGAAATTAAAGTTAGGAGGAGAATTTGATATCTGTAACCCAAACAAATGTTCTATTTTCTTAATATCCTAAATGTTTCTGACTATAAAGATAATAAATCCAAGATTTTTCTTTTGATAGCTTCAAGCGAAAGAAAAAGAAAACCTCTTCCATATAGTAAATAAGTGTATTATCTTATCGTTTTATTCTTCTTGCTGTGCTTAGATATGAGTTGATGTTTAACTGAGCACCATGGGTACAGTTGGTAAACATCTGTCTGAATCTAGCTTACCTTCATAATTTAGACTTTACAATAGACAACAGATACTGCATGGTGAATATCACCATTAGGAAAAAAAGAGCAGTGACATTTGCAGGTACTAAAAGGCATCAACCATGAGCTTCAGTTTGTATAGAATTGTCACACCCAGATCACTTCATTGTGGGAAAACCCACCAGATGATGAAATTTAAGGCAGTTCCTCTTAACTACGGCGCTTTTCCTTAGAGAAGGTTACTGCCTGCGCTCTTGTATCTGTATGAAATATGCAAGGATTTTTCCTCACTCAGAAATTTCAGACGTTTTAGAAAAGAACAGGATCTGTCTTATCCTTCTTCCCCATGTTTTCTTGTTCTACTTTTGTTCTTATAGCTCACAGTGAAGAAGATATCTAGGGTGGGAAAAGGGAATGCATTCTGTGTTTAGCAATCCATCTTCTTGGGGTTGAATGATGTTTTACAAAACAACAGCTAAGAAACTGCAAGAACCAGACAACCTTGTCTCCTGACTGTCATCCTGTCCGAGAATAATCTATACAGACTTATGTAACATGATAGTTTTCATTTTATTCTTTAATTTTTTGAGGTTACAATATAATCCCAAAATTATATGCAGTTATATGTAATAATAGAAATATACCATTTCCCCTTTCCCTTTATTCCTTCTAAACTATCTATCTAACCCTCCTTGCTCTTTTTCAAATTCAGGGCCTTTTCTTCCTTGTTATTATATATATTTATCTATACATTCCTAAACATAACTGGCTCATTCTGTATAATGTCCTCTGTATGTATGTTTTCAGGGCTAACTATTTAGTACTGTCTAAGAAGCAGGTATGTTCCTCCTTGGGGAAGATGCTCTCTCCCACTATAGCATTCCTTATTTGTCTGTGCTTCTTTCTGCAGGTTTGAGGCCTACTGGAGTTCCCCTCATCTACCTTTGCATGTTGGTTGGTGCTACCCATGTTCAGTTCATGCTTAGGCTGTCATCTTGCTTAGACTTAATGGGTGGAGTTTCTGGTAATACTAGGAGACAGCATCATAGCAAACTTTAACTTTGAGAGAATTTCATATAACAGGTATTAATCATATGCATCTCCCTCTCCTCAGCTCCCCAGATCAAGCTTCCTCTTTCCCATCTTGCCCAATTTTACCTCCATTTTTCCATACCAAAGGGCCAAATTGCAATGCTCAAATATTTCTATATATGTGGCTTTTTATTGGAGCTTGTTTGACATTTCATGGACTACAGTTTCATTGTTTTTAATTTTTTAATCCATTTTATATATCAGTCACAGTTTCTCCCTTGCTCTTTTTCTCCTGCTAGGAAAACTGAGCCCTTCTCTCTCAGCAGATGGGAATTGTCAATAGTTCCTCTGCTAGAGCTGAAATTTCATCACCAACTTCCCTTTCCTTACTAGAATTTGGTTTGGACTGGGCTTGCGTCGGTCTTGTGCCTTGTGCCACAATTGCTGGGCGTTCACGTATGCAGTTGCCCTACTGTGTTCAGGCGACACTATTTTTTTGGAATCACCCACTGTCTCTGACTGTACTGTAGACTCAGAATTGAAATTATGGACACTTATCTTCTTCACTGCAGAAACTTCTTGTGCTACACTTGCACAATATTTTTAGACTTTTTATCTTTTTACACATATTAGTTGCAAATAAATGTGACCTCAGAGTTCCAGATACAGTCATTAGCTTTTAGTAACACCATACAGTTCATTAGAGACGCATTTCCAATGAATTTTCCATTCCCTCGTCCCATACATTTGCAATAGTCTTGAAAACTGAGTCATAAAAATCCTTTTGTCCTCTGTATTCTCTCAACAATGGATTCTTTAGATAAGAGAATTTCTCCTTCATTGTATATAGTTCTTTCTCAGTTGAAATAGTTCAAAAGTCAATATTATTCCCTTCCCATGAGAAAGGAGATTGTATCTGTATTTCTATGTTATTTCTTCCAGAAACATTCCATAAAAGGATCAAATAGTATGAAAGTAATTTCTGTAAATTAAGTGGCTAAAGTTCAAAATGCATAATCAGCTGAAAGGAAGCATGTCCAAGTCTATTAAGAAAGATAATATCACCAGCTGCCCAAACCTACATTGACTGAAGTCTCTAATATTTTCTTTAAATTGCCATAGTCATGTCATGTGACTTCTTTGTGACATTAAATAATAAGTTTCACAATGGATTTTAGGATAGTTATCATAGAGATTCACTCAAAACGAAAAGAAAATGCCCTTTGTTCTAGGGTTTATCATTTAAACTTATCATTAATATATTAAGAGAGACAAAAAAAAGAAGGAAGGGACTTAAGTCATCTATTATATACATATTTTCTGATCAAAAGATTTCATTTATAAATGAATTCATTTAAAATTTATGGAAATGACTTTAATGTACAGAGTTCTGAAAACTGTCCTTTTTCAAATGCAAAATGATTATTAATAATTAAACACATTATCAGCATTTCAGGTGTATTCATGTTTTATTGATTACTAATGATGTAGCATTGGTCAGATGGTTTTACCTCTCATTACCTCATTTTTCTCATTCTAAATGTTTAAGTATTGTAAGAATCCAAATGTGGAAATTTTATACTGAATAAATTTATTCACACACATACTATGTTGACCATAGTTAATAACAAGGATGATCATGCTAATTTTTTTAATAAAACGATTTTTGTGGCTTAAAATTTTAGAGGTTTGGATCCATAGTGAATTCATTCCCTACCTATTAGTCCTTTGATGATGAAGGATGTCAAGGAGCATATGGTAGATAAGAAAAATATTCACCTCATGGCTATGAAGTTAAATAAAGAGAGAATAAATAAACAGGGTTCGAAAATTTCTTTCAAAGACATACTCACAATTGATGATGTGTAATTCTCCTCTGTATGTTTTGCATATGTTTGTATACCATTGGTTAATAAAGAAACTGCTTTGGCCTATGGCAGGGCAGAATATAACAAGGTGGGAAATTCAAGAAGAGATAGAGGGAGAAAGAAGTTGGAGTCAGAGAGACCTCATGTAGCTGCCTAAGTAGATAGATGCTGAAATCTTATCTGTAAGACACAGCCTCCTGACAATACACAGATTGATAGAAATGGGTTAATTTAAGATGTAAGAGCTAGCTAGAAATATGCCTTAGCCATCGGTCAAACAGTGTTGTAATTAATATAGTTTCTATATGATTATTCTGGTCTGGGCAGCTCGGAAACGAATGTATGATCTCCAATTACAGAAGAACTATTATTGACCCTGATTACTCCTGTTGGTTGATTTGCCATACCCCAGAGAGTATGTATTATATAAGGAAATGGATTTGTCTGTGCTTTCATATCAGCTGTGGTTAGAAATACTGCTTTTGCTTTCATACTCAAAGTTAATTTTCTGAGTAAAACAAATAATAGTTATAAGTCCTGTAAAATATAGAAATATGGTCAGGCAGTGGTGGTGCAAGCCTTTAATCCCAGCACTTGGGAGGCAGAGGCAGGTGGATCTCTGTGAGTTTGAGGCCAGCCTGGTCTGCAAGAGCTAGTTCCACTACAGGCTCCAAAGCTACACAGAGAAACCCTGTAGCATGGCTCTTTATGGCTCCGCCAATATTACCAATTCAGTACTGTAGTGTTTAACACCATCAGCTCCACAGGAAGCTCGATGGTAGTGTAACTATGATCTTCATGTTAGGTATGGGACACTTGTAAGCCAAAGTGAAGGATGAGATGCTCAAACATTAAGGACAAAATCACATTGTAGACCAAAAGTGTTCTTATTTAACTTACAAGATATACTCTAACTTCATATTTTGTAGAAACATTAATGATATTATTAAGCTAAATTAATAAATCAATGATTAAAATTTAAGAATTAACTTATAATAAATTCAGAAACACATTTTCAGTTGTATCTGAGCTCATAGAACAAGAAGGACTCAAAATATCTGAGAAACCAGAAATCCTTACATCTTCAGAAAGAGTTTCATTGATTTTTTTTAAAAAAAATTTTTTGGTCCTGGCTGAAGGCTATTTGAAATAACTTAGTATGTAGCTCATAAACCTTACAATAAAAACAACAAAACAATCAAAGGACCAAGTTGAAATTACCCAGAAGTCAGGATTTCAAATAGAAAGAAGTGTATAACCTGCCATGAACCACAGCCTAAGAATTATGTTGTGCCATGTGAGGAAATAAATCACATAATATCCACCTACTTATGTAGACATTTCATGCTGGCAGATTGAAACCAGGAAAGAAAACTAAGGCAATTCCCTGCAATATATAGCAAAAGAACTTTAGATGAAAAGAGATATGACATTCTAGAGCCAAATTTTAATTTTATCAGAATATTGCATTCAATCTATGTCATACCATAAGCTAATTAAAATGAGAAAAAGGAGAAAAATCTTTGAATATTCAAAAAATGATAATAACTATGTTGAGATGTACCTGCATAAATTTAGTGTTGCCTAACATTATATCAAACCTCCTTACTTAAAACTTTAGAATAGCAAGCACCTATCAAAAGGACACATGGAGGGGTAATGGTTACAAAAAACAGTTTGAACTTTCAGGGACAGAACTGAGGGTGTGAGTGGGTGATAGAAGCCTTGCCTAGAATGTGCCATTTTTATAGTTCATTCTCTAATTAAGGCTAGCTGAATTTGCAAGAGGCTCTAGATGAAGGAAACAATTACGGGATAGCAAGCACAGAATTACAAATCTAAAAAGTATTTTTTCTGTTTATAAGCTTTATGTATTTTATTTTCTGTGTGATTACATGTACCATAGCAAAAAGAGTTCATGTAGCAAATCTCGAGATCATGAAGAAACTGGTGTGTCAGAGTTATTCTTACATAAACTTTAAATGTCATCAAGTATTTTAACCGTTACAATAATACTCTCAGAGAAACAATTTTCTAGGGCCTCATGAAAATGTTATAGTAAATAAATGTATGAAGTCTGAAATAAGAAGTTTTAGTTCTGTTAAAAGGAATGTGTGTGCTCATTTGTCTAATGGAGACTTGGTTTTAGAAGGATTATCCACCTCTGTGGTGGATGGTTTGCAGAGACGTGAAATAGGGGTACTTTGCTAAGTTGTCACCATGCTTGCAATGACACTGCATCTATCTGGGCAAAGAAGTCCTACCAAAGAGAACAAAAGGGAGTGGATTAGCAATGCTAATTAGCAGGGCAGCGTTGAGTAGTTATTTTCTCCAAATTAGAATACTTCCTCTTAGAAAGAAGACTATTAAGTTCCCGTTAATTGACTCTGTGTTCCATGTGGTTCTTCCTGACGTTATGCAGGAGACACATGAATTAATGTTATCAATGCTATGAAGGATTTCCTAATAAATATTCTGAGTAAATATTAAGTAGACAAAAGAGAATTTGGCTAACAGAATGCTGCCTCCAATATGACTGAATGACACACACTATTCTACTCAGACTTGGAAGAAACTGTGAAAAAGAGAGTTCTGTGCCATTATTGAGGTTTAGAGTTGTTGAGAAATTTTCTGCTGGTGTTTATTCACCAACATTGACCCATTAGGCATCATTCCCATAAGAAAGAAGACTCTCCTGACTTAGATCATAAGGGAGATCTTCCTATCATCGAGCATGCCTCAAATTGATCAAATTGACAGCTAAAGAGGAGAGGTGCAGGGTCCCAATTTTTATTACGTTCTGGCTTGCCAATGATTCCCTCTGTATTTATATTTTAAGGTATTTTATATTCATCAATCAGTCAAATTTTTGCAGCCCTGTAGAAGTTTTCCCTCCTCCCCTCCCAGGCTTTTCCCCAATCCCCCATCCACTCCCTCTCTCTCCATTGAGAAAAGGGTGGGCCTCCCATGCATATCAAGCTATCTCCTATTAAGTCTGAATGTAGCAATCCATCAGGGAGAAAGGGTCCCAGGAGCAGGCAAAGGATTGAGAGGCAGCCCCACTCTCTGGAAGGATTCCACAAATGACTAAGTTATACAACTGCAACACATGTTCAAAGGGCCAAGATCAGTTCTTCACAAATTCTCTTTACTTACAAATAAAGTTGGTTGGCAGTTCGGTCTCTGTGACCCCCAATGAGTCCAGGTGTGTTTTCACATGCTGTCCTTCACCCATCTGGCTCTGAAAATCCATTCTGGATTCGGTGCTCTTTTCAAGAAAAACACAAATGTGCCAGATGGGCAGGATGAACCTGGGCAAAAACTATTCAAAGGAAAAAAAAAAAAAACACTGAATGACACTGGTGCAATTAAGAAATATATCTGTGTGCATATGTCTGCGTTTATTTTTTAGTAAGGGCCCTTTTAATATATATATCAAGGCTTCCAGATTCTTGTTTTCATGGGATTTTTAAGCGTATGAAAGAGTGGATCCCTGTGTTTACTGTGTTTTTCTTGGGCGCCTTTTCTTCTGTTTGTTTATTTTGTCCTATTCCAATGTGTTTGTTTTTTGTCTTATTATCTTTCACTTTAAATTGAATTAGTATTTATTAAATGCCTCTTATCTAATGAGAGACAGAAAGGAAATGAATATGGAAAGAAGAGGAGTTGGGGAGGAGCCGAGAAGAGTAGAGGGAGAGAAAACCATAATTAAGATATATTACGCTAAGAAAAAAATCTATTTTAACAAAGAAATTTAAGAGCTAAATATAGAAAAATATTAAAGAAGGAGTAGGAGGAGGGGAAGAAGGAATTCAGGTACCATCATAATATTAACTGTGTAAATCTCCCATCTGCCCAAACAACCAGACTTGCAGGCTCTTAGCTCTGTTGAAATTTCTCAGAGTGCAACCTGGGAGCTGAACCAAAAAGAGATTGAATGTTGATAGCCTATGGGAAACACATATGCTTAAAGTGTATATAGGCTAGCAAAATATTCTCTTCAAGGCTGGCTCCTATTTGCTAACTATCCAAATCTGAACTTGTGCTATTTAATGAGCTTTTTTCCCTTTATTGTTCTCTGAGTGTTTAGGGTTGTATATCACTGGGAATGCATACTATTTCTATAACATAAATACTGAACATTGATACATAGAATTCAGATGTATAAAAACAAAATTCTTAGTGTAAATAAAGCAACAAAATTTTATTCAGAGATAGACAGTTATCATTCCTGGATATAACTTAAAGTTCATATTAACAGGGATAAATAAATGGGCCTATTGAAAAAGAATAATTAATAATTAATCAATTTTCTCTGCACATTCGACAACAACTCTGAGTCTCTGCCTTCAATGACTTCCACTTAAGAGGCCTCTATTTTGAAAGCTAAGAGTGACTTTTGTTCATGGGAAAATATTCGTATGTATGTATGTTGTTAGTACATCAATTTAGTTAAACAGGACAAGTCTTCTCTTGAATCTATGACCCCCTGAGAAGTCATTGATTTTGATTACAGTAGCAAGCATGGATAAAGCTTAAATCTAATAAGGCAGTGACCAGTGATCTCTTGATATTTGTGTTCTTATTGTAACATGGGCATATCTCATATATCCACTTGCATTTGAAGTTCTCATGGTTATACTGGGCTGAAGTTATTGATGCCTTTTCTCCCAGACTACCTGAATTAGAACTTGTAGCACTCTGACAAATAGCTAGCAAAGAGGAAGCTTATAGCTCGTAAACTTTCCATTTCTAAATGGTGCAAACTAACCACTGATATTGTTTGCAGATAACCAGCATATATACAGCAAATAATGTCATCCCTTGGATGTTCATTGACCTTCCTGGCTTTTTATAAACAGAGAGATGTTATACTCTGCAGCACGGAGTAGAAGCAACATTATGAAGAAAAAAAGAGGCAAGTTTTAAAACTATGTTAGGGTATTTACGGTCTTGTCATTGCCTTTCATCTGTGCCTAATTTGTTTCATGGTTTTAAAATGGCATATGTCATAATTTGTCAACTATGAACAACTTCAGATTCTTTGTTTAAGAAAATGAAGTCTAATGATGTCTCCAAATTGGGCACATTCTAATAATATTGATTTTATTTTGAAATGTTTCTTGAAGTGAACTCACTCACTTCACATGTGATCCGTTATTTTAAAGGTTCTGCACACTCAGCCTCAGAGAAGCCAAGTAACAAGGAGAACCCTAAGAGAGATACATGGCTCTCCCTGGAAAGAGGAAAAAGAGGACATGTTCTGGGTAGACTGGGGTAGGAGGTAGAAGGGGGGATGGGGATGAGAACCTGACGGATCAGGATGCTCGGGCTGGGCAGGATGCAGGGGGAGAGTAATGAAAGTGATATTTTGATAGAGGGGAAATTACTGCTTTGAGGGAAAACATGGTACTTGGAAAACTCCCAGGAATCCACAAGGATGACCCCAGGTAAGACTTCTGGTAGTGATGAAGAGGGTGTCTGAACTAGCCTTCCCTATGATCAGATATTAACTAACCTAATTTTCATCATAGAGCCTTCATTCAGTAATTGATGGGAATAGATGCAGAGATCGATAGCCAAGCTCTGGGCCAAGCTCTCTGAGTCTAATTGAAGAGAGGGAAGAGGGATTATATGAGCAGGAAGGGGAGCTCATGGACTCTGGATGAACAGCTAGGGAGGCCATATGGGACCAACCTAGGTCCTCCGTATCTGGGTGACAGTTATGTAGCTCGGTCTTGTGTGGTACCCCAACAGTGGGACCAAGACTGATGTATGAGCTGGCTCTTTGGAACCTATTGGTGATGGTGGGATGCCTTTTTCAAAGTTGATGCAGTGGAGAGGAGAGCTTTGTCCTGCCTCAGCTTGATGTGCCATGCTTTGCTGATTCTCAAGGGAGACCTATGTCATCTGAATGCAAAGTGAGGAGGAGTGCACATGGGGGAGGGTAAGAAAGGAGTTGGGGGAGGAAATGGGAGCAAAGGAGGGAGGGGGAAACTGTGGTTGGTATATAAAATAAAAATTTAAAAAAAAATGGTTCCTACCAAGCTTACATCTGCCAGTAGTTCTTCCATATATTTTTTTTAATAATTGTAAACAAAATTAGTTATATTATGTAACACTTCAGCCTTAGGGATTAACAACTCTTACATGACAGTCTTTTCTGAGGCTATTCAAGATTTGATTGCTTAATTATTTTAGTTCAATTGTCCATGAGGCATTTTGAAATTTTAGATAGCTAATATTACATTACAGATGAATTTGAAGATGATTCATATCCTGAATAGAATTAAAATTAGCTACAATTTCCATGTACTATGTATTCATCTCTTTCGATGATACCTAAAATGATTTCCAGACAGTTCATATTTATGTATTTATTCATGCAAACTGACCTTAAGCTGCAAAAATGTAAAAGCAATAACACAAGTTCTAAAAATCCAGGTTAAAAAATTTAAAATTCTGTCCACAGTCAAGTCAGCTCCAAAGATAAGCCATCCAAAAGCAATCTCAGACAAGGAATCTGCTATGAAAGAAATGCTATCTTAACACACCTTGTACAACACAACATTTTGATAATCCAAATGCTGATCAAGTATGTTTTTCATATGAATATTCCCATCAAAGTGGGACAAGTGAGATGGCCAGGGAAATTCCACAGAAGAAACATGGGAGTCCCTCACTCTTGATGCTGGCAGGAGGTGGTTCTTGTCCACCAACAGACATCTCAAAAAATAGACTCTACCTAAATCCGGAAAACTTTGTGGGAAGTTAACTTGTGGTTAACACTCCTCTTTCATGCCTAAATCTAAACACTACACCTCATAAGACCACCTTGAAATTCCCTTTACAAAAGCAAATGCTTTCAGAAAATGAAAATCAGTAAATGAGCCTATCATCTTCCTCAATTTTTATATTTTGCTTCATTTATCTGGTCATTGTAAGTCTTAAAAACCTTATTCTCCATGGAGAAGCTCACATCCTTATTTTGAATGTGCACTATTGTTTTCTTATGTGTCACTAACAAAGTCTAAAAAATGTCCTATTTTACTTCATTACAAATTGTCCAGAGAATTATTTCCCCCTGTAGCATCTGAAAAATCTAGCTTTATTAAGTGGAGGTCTCTAAAGGAACATATCTTCCTGGCATGGTTGGTTCTGGGACTCACCGTGCTTATACCTAGACACAAAGGTTATGCAAAATTCACTGAATAAACACCCCAAAACCAGGAACTCCAGGCAGGAACTCCTGCCTGTCAGAGTTTCTCAAATACTTTCATTTGTATCCACATATGATAAATAATGAAAGCTGCATGCCATTTTGTAGTAGATTTGAATTTCAAATATTAAAAGTTAAAAGACATTCAAGGAATCGTCCTTTAATTTTCAAAAATGTAATTTTCAGAAATTGGTTGTTTAGTTTGTCACAATTTTTTGATTAAAATTCTTAAGTTTTCACTCAACTTCGTTTCATGTGACTTTATCTTGTACTTTGATATCCTATTCACAACACCTGATTAAAATTCCTAAAGATGATCTACTCAAATGTGTTCTATTATCCTGTTTTAAAAAAAGACCCAAACTGAATGATAATTTTAAAACATCCTTGAAAACATTTAAAAGTTTATGGTTTTGCATTTTTATTCAAGTAATCTAACAATAATGCAATTGCTCCCAAAGACAGATGCAATGTAAAAATTTATGTTGATTATAGGAACAGATTGGAAATAGATTAAACAATTTAAAGAATGGTGGATGTCTGAGTCCATAACAAACATGGATTTTTAAGTTAGTCATTCACTGGGCATTTAGCTTAGAGGTCACTAAAAGGGCCTTAGAGACAAAGAATGGATAAATGTTTTGTAAATGTGAAATCAGCCATTCTGATTAAATCTTTATAAATCCGTGTACCAAGATGGTAGTATGCACACTCTGCAACTCAGACTAGATGGCTCTTTGTGCTCATAGCATGCTCTGAGAGCACCAAGATGCAGAAAATGCCTAGACCTAATAGCAATTGTTCCTTCTTGTGGAAAGAGGCATAAAAGGAGACTAACTGCTGAAGACAGACCTAATTCTTTGGTTCATTCAGGAAAGCATAGCAGAATTTGAGGCAAACAGAACATAATTGGAAGAACAAAAGGATGTAGGTGCGTGCTAGAGAAGTTCCACAATACTGGCCTAATTCGGGAGGCATTCCTAATAATACTATAAAAAGAAAACTGCTGGGTCTGAAGAGACAGAGTAACAGTTACATGCATTTATTGGTCTTCAAGAGGACCTCAATCGTATCTCGTCATGCCCACGGGCAGTTCACAACTGTCAGTGATTCCAGCTCCAGAAAACAACATACCTCTGACCATTATGGTACACACACACACACACACACACACACACACAATGTACAGGTATTACAATCACAGATACAGACCTGCCTATGATTTAAAAAAAAAGGAAATAATTTGCAACATGCGTTTAAAAATATAAAGGAGGAAGAAGAAGAAGAAGAAAAAAACCCTAAAAAACAAACAGCAGCTCCTTCCTGGGCAAAGTAGAAAGAGAGGAAAGATGCCATTGAGTTTGCTAATCATCTTGACTTCCTGTTCCCAAAGAGTTACTGCCCTGTGAGTACAGTCAAAAGCGAGTCAAACATCAGCCAGTCAAGTCTGTTGTCATATCCACTACCAAAAATGCATGGTGAAAGTACAAACCAAAATGATGAGAACCCTAAATAAAACCTGTCAGCCCCCGACATAGGTGAGTGAGACTTCTGCTACTGCACTAGACTGCCGTCCCTTGAAGCAAATCCAATGAACTTGTCATTTTCTGCAGTGATCCGACAGTTGAGTTCCCTGACCGTGCATGGTTCTGACACATCACAGAACTGTTGTCAATCATTATTCCTGCTGTTGCCTTAGAACTCCCTTAGCTATGGCTACACTCTGAGATGTATCCAAAGGGCTCAATATTGATTTAACACAAATTTGAGGGAATGTTCTACCAAAGGACTCAATATTGATTTAACACAAATTTGAGGGAATGTTCTACAGACTAGAAAGCTGTGTCTTATCAATCACTACTTTAGAAACTGATATTCTGAAGAATGTTAGCAAGAGCAGCACCAACATAGGCCTTGGCATTAACACGTCAGATATGTTATCTCTGAAACAATATTTTACTGTGGAAAGTTAGGTAGAAATTTAATAAATATTCTTCATAGTAGGGAATTGGTCAATCAGGTTTTAGAAAAGGTAAGTTAAGGTGACTCTGGTGAGTGCAATAATTCTGTATAATGTAGAATAATGAAGAATAAAAGAGAAAGCTAAAGAGGGGAAGTCAAATAAGGGAACTACTAAGGGATACAAATGATATTGTTTAATAAAAAGAAGAACCTGGGTTTATTGACATATTTTCTTATACACACATAACATACTCAGCAGATGAGTTGTTTTCAAAGAAATGGCTTTGAATTGCTGCTTTTATCACATTTTCAACAGAGAAGTGTAATTCTTATGGAAGTGAGAATGTAAAATAAACAAACTTTGTGTTCTTGGGACAGCATTTTCTAGGAGAGCAGATCAGTTTGAAATGTCTTAAATAGATTGTCCTGATTCAATCTCAAGTTTAAGAGTCCAAAGGAATAGCAAATAAAGAGGTATTAATTACATCTGTTAAATCATCAATGTAGAATTCATTCAAAGGGAACTTTTACAAGTAGATTTGTAAACAGAATAGAAAGCATCCAGCATAACCACAGCTATAATAAGGAACAGAGGGAATTTTCAGATGAAGAGTACATCTGGAGAACTGGTGAGTGAAGCTCACTGAGGTAGGCATTTTTTTGTTGAAATGAGCAGATAGAGTTTTTTTCAGAAAGGACAAGCTACGGAGATCACTTTCTATCATGTGACTCAATATGATTCTTGCTAAAACTGAGATAAGTGGGCAAAATAGAATCCATCATTGTTGTCTAGTACAGAAAATGAAGCTTGAGAGTATTTGGTTGAAAACTCACAGATTGGTAGCATGGAATGACTAAAATTGTAATATTAGAATGTCCCATCCAAACTTCATTCAGATTGTGGTGGATAACTTTTCCTGGAGAATATAGAATGATGAATCAGGTACTATGCAAATCAACATGCAAACGAATGAGATTTTATTATTTGAAAAAAGTAATCTGCAAAGTTAACATACAGGTTCATACATCTTGCATTCTAAAACTTTACTAAATGTAAAGTGAACTAGGCTAAGAAAACAAAAGCTTGAATAATTTCAGAGGTATTGTGAGTTTTTAGAGTGAATGTGTCAAAATGTAGTGGTAAATTAAGTAACAACATAGAAAAAATTAAAAATACTAAAAAGAATCTCAGCTTGTACAATCGGATGTAATTTTGGATGGGGCAGTTGACAGCTGTGCTTCCCATTTTATCTGTGCAATCAACCTGCACTAAGATTTCCTTAACATATGAAAGCATCTATTCCACCCAGGTTTCCTTCCATAGTCAGACTCAGGATGTATCCTTTCACAGGTAAAATGTTCTTGTTATCATTAATAACAGCAAATATTTGCTACCATGGCGAGTGCCTTTTTGTTTGCTCTATCACATTCTCTGACAGTTTTTCATTTGAAACTAGTAAAATTGAATCTCTTTTTTTACCCAACTATTCATTGCATAATTAGAGTCCTATTTTGGTAATTATATGTTTAATAAGTAAATTATACCCCAATCTGTCATAATCATGAACTATTCAATTTACTTAATTTGTTTATAGCAAGGGTCACACACGCAAACACGGTCTTAAAAGGTTTCAGATCACTTTCAGACTGATTTTCTTGCATTTTCTAATTATTTCCTTCTAGAAATATTTATTGCAGCCATCACTGATTAAATGCTTCCAATTTTAGAAGAACATTCTTTAGATCACCACCAATGAGATAGTTTGTTTATTATAGTTCTAATTTGTAAACAATATATTCTCTTTTTGAATCTATGTTAAGCATTTTGTATATTAGGCCTAAGAATTTTATTTGAAATTTCTTTTAAACTACACTACTTTCTATTTTGTTGAAGTTAAAACTTTAAGATTAGTAAGAATAAAATCTGCTGCAACAGAGCTGTGTATTAATTACTTTCTGTTTCTGTAACAAAGAAACATGGTTAAAGAAACTAATTAAAATTATCTAATTTAACTGGGCTTATGGTTTCAGGGGGATAGAGTCCATGATGATGAAAAAAAGCTATGGCAGTAGGAACAACTGAGAATTCATGTATTGATCCAAGTGCAGGTATAAGAAATAATACTAAGATTGGCGGGCATCTTTTGAAAGCTGCTCTCAGGGACACATCTCTTTCAAAAAGACCAAATTTTCTAATTCTTCCCAAACAGCTCCACCAAGTGAGAACCAATTATTCAAACGTATTAGCACATGGGGGCCATATTCCTTCAAAACAAAGGTTTTAAGGTCAACATTTGGTGCCAGATAATTGTCTGTATTCTGTCAATCGTGTTTTAAATAAGCGCTGATTGGACAGACAGGAAGTATAAGTGGGTCAACCAGACAGGAAGTAGAGGAGGCGCGATGAGAACAGGAGTATTCTGGGAAGCAGAAGCTCCCTCCACAGTTCTGCCAGACCACCGAGAAGCAAGATGCAATCTACCCAGCTGAGAAAGGTATCGAGCCATGGGGCTAACATAGATAAGAGTAATGGAGTAATATAAGCTACAAGAGCTAATAAGTAGCCTGAGCTAATGGGCCAATCAGTTTTATAACTTCTGGAGATCTCTGTGTGATTTTCTTTGGGACTTGCTAGCTGTGGGGTACCGGGTGGGACAGAAACACCAACAAGCTGGCCCTCATGTAACAAACATTAAATAAGATAGTCATAGAAGTCTTACAACAAAGGTGAAGTTTAAACAAAGAACTATACACAATGGTGGCACAATCCCCAGAGCTCTTAACTCAACGACAGCAGTAAGCGATTTCTTTATCATTAAGGCAAATATGGGAGATCATAGTACAGCAACACATATTTAGGTTGCCCTACATTAAAGGTTCTGAGCAGATAGGAGATTCATGAAGTTTCTATAGTAATAGAACATAGGAAGTCAGGAATAAAGGCAATTTCCAAATACAATGGTTGAAACATTAGCTAAGTGGGATTATAGCAAAGTAAAGAAATAAATGTTTAAAGCAAATATAAAATTATTCAGACGTTACCCGATAACATCATTAGCTTTGCGACTGGTAGAAGTTAGAGGTTTTATCATATATTCCACAAGATTGACTTACTAGTCTTTGAAAATGTTAGGTCACATACAGAGATGGCCAATGAATGACTACTTTGGGGCTAAGGGTAGGTACAAATAATTAGGTGTTAGCCTATACAATTTCACATCAATGACACTTTAATCGTTATATTAGCCTTATAGAAAGTGCAGGCTAAAGTACAGTTTCATTCTGGGCGTTTCAGGTGAGACAGAAACACAAAAGAAAACAAAGGCAGGGACTTTGTGACAGGTACATGGGAAGTGAAAAATCCATAACAAAAGGTGAGAAGCAGAGGTAGATGCTTATACTACTCATAGTGTGCCAAACATATTGTTTCCTTTAGAGTCACAAACTCAGACAGTCTTTAAAACTACAATCTAAAATGATCCAACGTAGATATTAGTATCCATACTGAAGAGAGACAAGATTAAATAGTCTGGGGAGTAATGGAACCACTCTTGACATACAAGGCTTCAGGATCCAAAGCCTGGGTTCTCACCAACTGAAAAGTCACAGCTATTGAGGGAAAAGGAGCCATAGAAATCTTTAAGTTCTCTTAACATTGGAAGTGGTTTCGAGACATTGAATAGAATTAAACCACAGCATAGTGCAAAAACCCTGAAATTTCAGGATGCAGGAGGTGGAGGCAGGATAATCAGGAGGTGGGGGCAGGATAATCAGGAGGTATATCATCCAATCAAATATTTAATTTGAGGCCAGCCCGAACTTCATAAAATCCTATTTCAAAATTATCAGAATTAATTAGTTAAAAATTGAAATTTAAAAGATTTTTAAACAAGAAAAGCTATTTGCCAATATTTTCTGGCAAAATGAATATGAAGCATAACAGTAAACGTGGTGTACTTAAGACTTGGTTTTTGCCTCAACAGAAAGAATTGTGATGGGTAAAGAAGGTCCCGGCCTGTTACAGAAGAGCAGAAGTCGTCAAGCGCAGAGAACTGCTGATCATGGGGTATTCAGACCCGATGGATATACATCTATATACAGCTCCTGTACCTACGGCTCAGAGAACATTACAGAATAAATCCAGGAAGAGGATGAGAAAAACGCTATACAATGTGTTTCCTAGCAATATTGGAAAAGCTACAAACATGATATGTTAAAATATGTCTCTCTAATCAAGACCTGAAACAGACAATATCAAAAGGCAAATTAATGTTGAATGGGGGATTCTCACAAGACCTCATACCTATAGAAAAACTACAGGCAACTAAGAACCTGCTGGTAGAGGGAGAATTAACACCTCTCAGGGATGAACCCCTAATATGTTATCCAGTTAAATTTGTCAACACTGAAATTATACATACAAGCAACATTAACAGCCTTAGGTGGAATTAATATATTTATCCACTCACATGTACGTATGTGTGTGCACAATTGTGTATGTATATATGCGTAAATGCACATATACAGATTAGCAATAACAAAGTGAAAGAGGCCAAGAGTTCTTAGATTTGAGAAGAACTTTGCTTGTAAACAAAAAGTGGGCGAGAGGAATGTGAAGAGGAGAAATTATGTAACTATATTTTAATTGTAATATTTTTAAATAATATGAACAATAGGTTGCAAGGTGACAGTTCAAAGAATGGTTCCAAATTTGCTGTATTTCAGATTCCTATTAGATAAACAGATCAATGAATAAGCATTAATTTTTTCTCATATGAATTATATTTAAAGCCATGAAAGTAGATCTTTTTTCCAAAGTGTAACTAAGAAGAAAACTGAGGTTAAAGGGCACTTTGAAATTTTTTGCCAGCAGAGTGGGAATCAGAAAATAATGAGAATCAAAAGACTCACTGCCAACAGAAAGAAAACAAAGCCTTGATGATACCATGTGCGCCTAATGCTATGTTCTTATAAACAGCACCCAGTTAAGTGCTATGGAAAGATTATATATAATGAGCCCTAACATCAGACATTAGGTTTATCGGGATAGATGTCATTTGTAGCTCTGGTAATTATAATGTAAACAGAATTTTAGAAAGAGAAACAGACAGCAAAATAGTGAGGATTGGAAGAAGAAAGCAAAGACTCAGATAGGGAAATAAAGGACTGAAAACACTTAAATAAATCATTATTTTAAGAGGCATCACTATAATGAGGAACAGATGCCCAAACAGAGTAACTAGTATTATAATAGAATCAAGAGCAGTCCCTTTCCTCGAACAACAGCATGTTCAGTTTTATTGAAGAGTGCCTAACCAGAAAAATACTAATCATCTACTTGCGGCTTCTTTTAATAAATCTGAATGCTACACACAAAGGAAAGGCGTACGCTCCCTGCTAATGGCATACACTGAAGAATTAGCACTGTGGATAGGCAAGGAGGGAGGGAACGGGAGAAACCACCAAGGACAACTCCTGAAGAAAATGACACTGTTGCAGAAAGAGATGACATGTTACATGCCTGCGCATGTGCTTGCTTTCCAGTTACAGAGCTTATACACAAGAGGAAAAATAAAGACACTCTCCACAAATCTGTGAAAATGAATAGTTGTAGTGCTATAGTATAGATGAATACAGTTGATGCTTTTCTGTCTTCTATTTGATTGCAATAAAGGAGCAAAGGAAAATGTACATATGCCCAAATAACGAGACAGGGAAGAAATAAACAAAGAAAAATGTACTTGCTGATATTTTAAGTGCCAATGCTATACATTACTTGAGGTCAAGTGCTGAATTTGAAATATTTGTTAACACACAAATGCCAAATGCTCTCTTTCACTTGTGATACAAGCTTCAAATCTTCAGATATGCACATTTTTGTTTTTGGTTTTTGATTTTTTTTGATAAATGAGTGACCACAGAAACCAGAAAGGTATAAAGTGAATAAGGGGTTTGGGGATTGAGATAGGAATATAAGGATCTAAATGGTAATAGATAGAAAATAAAAATAGGGAGGGAAAACCAACTGAAGAGAAAGGAGGGAGGTCAATGAAGAAAGGGAGGTGAAAGGAGAGGCAAATAACACCAAGATTTTTTAAACAAAGCCCTCAAGGACCCTGATTGTTTTATACCTACCTAAACATAAATGGGTTTATAAAAGAAAGTTATGTCACTTTGGCAGACAATACTCCCTACAAAAACCATAGCCTAAAAACGTTCCACATCAGCCATGAGAAATGTCTTTTTTCTACTGGTTGGTCTGTGCAGTATATGTGACTACCAAAGCAGTTGCTGTGCTCTCATTTCCCCTGTTAAACTGGAGGCCTATAAACCTCTATTAATGACATCTCACACTCTGACACAGGATTAAATTATTTGAGCTGTATCTAAACCTAAAATCTTCTTCCTGTAGCCTAGCTGACATCATACCAGAAAATACTGCACAGCCTCCAAGGGCTGGAAGGAATTAATAGTCCTAACAACCAGTCACACTTAAACTCACAATAATGACCAGCATTGAAAGATATCTATAAGAAGGCATTAAAGGGAAAATCACATGTTGGTAACCAACAACTGTCTAACTGCTCTTAGAGCCCATTCAACAAGAGGTAAATCATACCAGGAATTACAAACCTTGCCATCGTCTCTGAGTAGTGAGATCAAGAATCTTAGTGGAGAATCTGCTACCACCAATGTGATAGACTAGCATTTCATAACTGCATTCTAAATCTTTCCCATATACACAGCAATACATGCAGCTATCACACCTTATCTAATATGCTTCTTTTTCTTTTTTTTTTATAGTAATGGAGACCATTTTGGAAAACCGTACTAGGGCATAGTGCCAAATCATGCTAGTCATGGGGAGTTCAATCCCATCAACATCAGAGCTATGGTATCCATGACTCAGGAAAGACTATGGATGAGGGAACAAAAAGGTTGTAATATTATGGCAAAAATCCATAATATAAGGAAAACTGGTATGACACAGTCGTTCCCAGAAAAGGCTACACAAACCAGAGCTGAACAATGGTATATAAACAGGCATACAACATGGAAGGAAAAAAAATCAGACAGCTGTTGATTATGGGAAGAAAAATAATGTCTCACAGGGAAGAGACTCCTAATTGTTTTTATTTTTTAATTATTTATTATTTAGTTATCTTACATCTTGGCCACAGTTTCCCCTCCCTTCCTACACACACACACACACACACACACATACACACACACACACACACCCCACATAACCAAACCTGTTTCCACACCCCAGTCCATTCTTTCTCTGTTTCTGTTTAGGAAAGGCCAAGTCTCCTAGCGATATCAACAAAACATAGTATATCAAGTACTAGTAACACTAAGCATGTATTATGGCTGGACAATGTGACCCTGTTTGAGGCATAGGGTGTCAAAAGCCAGTAAAGGGGTAGGAGACATCCCTGGCTCCCACTGTTAGGAGTCCCACACAAGACCGGGCTATACAACTGTCCCAAACCGTGTTCCTGGTTGTTGGTTCAGTCTCTGTGAGCCCCAGTGTTTCTTTTGGTGTCCTTGATCCTTCTGACTCCTACAATCCTTTCTCTTCCTCTTCTGCAGGATTTTTGTACTCTGCCTAATATTTGACTGTGGTTCTGTTTGTTTCCATAAGCTTCTGGAGGAAGCGTCTCTGACAATTATGCTAGGTCAGTCTGCTCACAGGAGATGGCCAGTTCAAGCTACTACTGCTATCCGCCGCTATTACTGGGCGTTTTAGCTGTGTGGAACCCCGAATCTCACTAGGAATGGAAAACTGAAGGATTTTTGTGAGTGGACTGAGGGACGGTGGGGATTCAAATATGAGCCATCAGGTTGGGAGTGAAGGAGGGGGAAGTATTGAAAGAATCTACCAGAAATGATTGGGGGGGGGACATTTTGAGATCAGGTAAGAAATCTGGCAGAAGGGAATCTCTCAGGAATCTACAAGAAAGACCCCAGCAAAGACACCCAGAAATAGCAGATGCATAGCCGAATTGTTTATCTTAAAGCTGTCAGCCCTGAAATCGTGTTCACACAAACAACAAAAATAGACTCATCAACATCTATTTATATATTTTCCTGCATGTAAACATGCACATATATGCGAAAAAGCAATAAAAGAAAAAGATGCTATGAGTTTGAAAGTGGTCTGAATGATGGGGTGAGACATGAAAAGCATTGGAGAGAAGGGATTTGGGAGGAGACTTGGGGGGATAAGGCAATTATATTTTAATCAAAATGTGTAATATATAAAAGGAAGGCAAATGATTATTTTCTTAGAAAAAATACAAGAAAAAAACATACAATATACAAAATATCTTTGTAACATAAAATAATCTGTCAATATACTTATGTTTTTCTTTACTTTATTCAGCTACATGTGCTAATATTTCTATGAAAATTTATTTTATTTGATTATGTAGAAGATTACTTAATTTTTTATACAAATTAATACAAAATAATAGTTATGAGTGTTAAGAATGACATGCCATTTTTACCTGAGGTGAGCTAAAGTAGTATGGGAAATTAATACCTTAATTATTTAAAATAGCATCAAATGTACATGTTTTATCTTCCTGTTTATTAAGACATGGATATGCACATAAACACATATCAGCAGGGAAAAATGTAGATAAGGCAATAACTGTGGCAGAGGGTGAGGGAAATCAAGGTCCTTCTCTCTTTGTGTGTCCCTCTGGAATACTGTACTATTGCAAAGTTACACCACACTTCTGAATCTATTTTGTTGACAGGAGTAAACTTCTAACTTTTCCTTTCTCCAGTTTTTTTTTTCCTATTTCTATTTGTCATTTAACCTAATAACCATTTAAGCAAGAATAAGAGTTAGATAATTGTATTCATCAATGTGGTTTGCTTTTCACCTTTGTAAAAATTACCAGAAATAATTTAGGAGAAGAATAATCTCTTTCCAATCTTGTTTTATGACCCACTAGTAAATGCCACCTTAGTCTGTAGGATAGAGGTAAGGAAATAATATATCACTGTGGAAGCGTGTGATAGCCAATGTACTTAGTTTATGTAGCAGGATAGAGATGGACTAGAGACAAGTTCTGTCCTCCCAAGTCATGATCCAAGGTGGCCAATTTCATCTAAGTAAGTATTAATTCCCAATAATATCAGTTATGATTCTGTTAAGGAATTAGCTTACTTATATGCTGAGAGGCCACAGAAGTCAAGAAAGCTCAGTAAACCGCATGGTTGAGGATAAACCTACAATCCATGAATTTTAAGTGTCATTCTAAAAGTATTAAGTTTGCTGAGACAGTAAGGCAAAATGAGGGTGGTCATACAGCTGATGAAGTAGACACAGAAAGGTTTGTAATATTAATTTTGAAACTTAGACGTAAAAGTAAACTTAAAACATTAGAAGATGATAGAAGATTGTTAAAGAATATAGAAAACATAAAAATGGCAGCTAAGTTTCAGAGAAAATTAAACCTAAGAGGAAAAATAATGGCTGAAAAATATTTGAAGTTGAATGTGTAGATGGTGAAATTATATGCAATGGGATGATAAATACCAAGAGTACTGAATTACTTACCTGTGGTATAGAGGATGACAGTGAGTGAACTTTAGACAGGATTATTCTAGAAAAATCAGAAATGTTATTGACTGAACAGGCAGCATAAAGGTAACTCATTGGTGAGATATTTTTCTGCCAAACCTACCGACCTGAAGTCATTCCTCATAACCCCATATCATAGAAGAAAACCAACACTTGTAATCTACACATGTGAGCCATGGCACACACAGCCCCACTACACACACATGCACACATGCACATAAAATTATTTCTTTTAAAGAAGAGGAGAAAGAATTATATTAAGGTGACATTTAGAAAGTGATACTAAAAAAAAGTTAAACTTTCAAAGATTAAGAAAGAAAGAACAAGTGTATTCTATAGGATTTTAGCAAGAAGTAGTAATCATTTTTAAACTACCCATTGAACTTTCAGCCATTTTAGATTCCTCTGTTGGGAGTTTTCTCTTTAGGTCTTTACTCCATTTTTTTTAGTGGATTATTTGTTCTTTTGATGACCAATTTCTTGAGTTCTTTGTGTATTTTTGGAGATCAGACCTCTGTCTAATGCTGGACTAGTAAAGATTTTTTCCCATTCTTTAGGCTATTATTTTGTCTTGTTGACCATGTCCTTTGCTTTACAGAAGCTTTTCAGTTTCAGAAGGTCCCAATTATTAATTGTTTCTCTCAGTGTCTGTGCTTCTGTGGTTATATTTAGGAAGTGGTCTCCTGTGCCAGTGTGTTCAAGTGTACTTCCCATTTTCTCTTCTATAAGGTTCAGTGTGGCCGGCTTTATGTTGAGGTCTTTGATCCATTTGGACTTGAGTTTTGGGCATGGTGATAGATATGGGTCTATACTCATTATTCTACATGTTGATATCCAGTTATACCAGCACTACTTATTAAATATGCTTTCCTTTCTTTTTTTCTATTCATTTTTGCCTTTACAAGCATGGTGTTCTTAGTAACACATCTATGGCTTCATTTGAGGAACAAAACATTATGGATAGTTCATAACAGAATGACAGGCCACACTGCTTTTACTATTACAAGTGCAGGGAAGTGACAGATGTTGAATTTTTGATAAGTTGAAATTTTTTGAAATAATATTTTTCTCACTGGTGTTCTGAGATCCCTTTTCTTTTGCCCAAAGCAGAGTATCACTGTCAGCAAGCAAAAGCAAATCTTTTGTATCACAGCAGGAAATAGAGAGTATGAGAAAAGAACAATATAACCCAACCACAACCCTCTCTTCTTTGATTGCCCTCTGTTTGTTACAAGGGATCAGGAATTAAAGAAAATCCGCATTATTTATTGGCTGCCACAAAAAAGCATTTCCAGGGGAAAAATTTTGTAGTTTAAGAAAATGGATTGTGCAACTGAAACAATATTTTAAATGGTTTTAGAGAGCCATGGAACATCCATTTTTATGAAAACTTTCTGGAACTTCTTTCAGAAAAAAAAATACTGGTATCTTATTGAAAAATACTCATATTATCTTCTACCTTCATTTTGAAACACACCTCAAGCACTAATGTGTTGGATTTTTTTCTCTTGAGACCTGGAGGTAGATTTATAATATAGATCAACAAGAAAGATTTCTATTTGGTGTACAAACTTTCAGGGATGAAACACATAAATTCTATGAAACCAGTGTGCAAATGATATCTATAATTAAGAATCTATTACCATTTTAATTGATATTTGCTAAGAGTCTAGGATATTAAGGTCATTTCCATACCTGCCACCCCACAATGGTAACTGCGCTTTGCACTGATTCTATTAAAGCCTTTAGAAAGTATCTATACTAATGGGAGTATTACATTACATAGCCAGATAATGACAGTATTTCCATGCCAATATTAGATCCAACATGGTTGGAGACAAAAATAGAAAGAAAGATGAGTCTGCATTTGGTTTGGAGTGAAGCTGGATCAGTTACAGGACTTTGACAGATTTAAATAGACATACTAAGCGGCAGAGAACTTGAATTGGCTTTCCTACTATTGTCTCCAAAGAATGGTAACTTGTACAGAATTCATATTTTCTTCTGAGATGGCCAAGGAGCTCCTCTTCTGCCATCTGAAGAGGAGTTTCTGATTTATACCACTGCATAATAAATCACTAGTCTTTCATATATTATACAAAGAAAAGTGTATGCTCCAAATTAGCCAGAAGTATTTGGCTAAAGTTATGGAAATAAAAGGAAACAATTCTAGAGATTGACAGAAAGAAGATGTGAGCAGTTAGTTCATGAAACCTTGATGAATAGGGTTTGCTGGAAAGCCCATGCGGTTATGCAATAAAGCAACTGTGTGACCATAGGATACATATATTTATAATGTAGGAAGAATGAGGTAATTTGTAACAAACTTTTTATGCCTAGATTAAAAAGATGTGAAAAAAGTTAAATTCTAAATTAATTAATACGAACAAACCAGTAAAATATACATGCTAGATAATAAGAATACATATAAAACCACAAATTAAAGCTATAGCACTAAACAAAAATGAAATCCAGGTATTTTTCAGTCTGTCCCAAAGAAAACAATAAATGTTCATTGAATTTTTAATATGAAATTCTTTGTTTTCCTAGTGTTGTTAGCAAATACATATATATTTAAAAAAATATCATTTTGAAGTGTTTTTATTTTCTTATACTATTTTTAAGCTCATGATTGAAATTGTCATTTGCATTGATCGGTAGTCTTGTCGTTCTTTCATTGTTAATATTAAATATATTTGAAGGCTTGAAATATATTTGAAAAGTTTTGAATAGTGAAATGTATTTCTTCATTATCCTATTAGATTTTATAATTATTTTTATTGATATGTGTTGAGGAGGTCCTTCCGTATTTGTGTTGATTTCATTGGTTGAATAAAGAAGCTACCTTGGCCTTTTGATAGGGTAAAATCTTAGGTAGGCAAGAAAGACAGAACAGAATTCTGGGAGGAAGAAGGCAGGCAGACAGAGCTGCCATGGAGCCAGCCACCAGGTCAGACATGCTGCATCTTTCCCAGTAAGCCATGGCCTCATGATGACATACAGATCATTAGAAATGGGTTGAATCAAGATGTGGGAGTTAGCCAATAAAAGACTAGAGCTAATGGGCCAGGCAGCAATTTAAATGAATACAGTTTCTGTGTAATTATTTCGGGGATTAAGCTAGCCGAGCGGCCAGGAGCCCGGTGGAGGGATGTAGCTCCCCACTCCTTTTACTACAGGTATGCAAATACAATTATCCTCATTCATATCTGCTGCTGTTCATTTTCAAAATCAGTAAAAAAAAAGTTTATACTCTTGAGATAATGGGGTTTATGTTTTGCATATATTAGCAAAGAAAACTCTATGACAAATATTAAATAATTTTATGAATTGCTGTTTTACCAATAATTAAGTGCCAGTGATTATTTCTCAGTTCTTATTGGCTTATGCTTTTATTGTCTAGTCTTATCTATTTGAAGTTGTTGTTTATGTGTTGGATATATCTTTTAACATTGATGCTTACTCACCTGATTAATATTGTGTGTGAAATTCATTTCATTTATTCCCTTGCCAAAATGTTTCCCTACATTAAATTGCTATGAAATCTTGATATTTTTGCTTTATTATCATCAGTTTCTTATAAATTTTAGTAATTGATTGATTTTTTTAACGTTTTTCTTTGCAAAATGTGCATAACATTTTATCTAGATTTTAATCAGCTTTTTGATTTTGATTTAAAGTCATACCATACATAGATACATAATGTTATATAAATAAAATGGCTATGAAAAATTTATTAGCACTAATCTAAAACAAATAGGGCATTGTCTTTGGAAATTCAGAGAAAATGTCAAATGAAAACTGCATCTAACACACCTAGTCCAACTTAAATATGCTCAGAGTACAAAACTGTGCAGCCAGTGACTCTAGTGAGTCCTAGCTAGCTCTTACATCTTAAATTAACCAATTTCTATTAATCTGTGTACTGCCGCTAGGCTGGGGCTTACAAGTGCCAGCATGTTACTCCTTTGGCAGCTACATGGCATCTTTTTGACTCAGCCTACTTTCTCTCTATATCTCTGTCCAGATTTTCTGCCTGGCTTTACTCTACTAAGCTATTGGCCAAAACAGCTTCTTTACTAACGTATGGTAATAACACATATTCATGGCATACAGAGGGAAATCCCACATCAGTGTCGTATCTACCAGGTGACTGAGAGGCTTAAATGGATTATCTGTCTTGGAATGTTAAGACTTTATCCATAGCTAGAGGTAAACCCCACTCTTTTGACCAGAATTAATCAGTTTTTCCTTAATTTGCCAAACCAGATTCCTTATCAAGGATCTATAAGCATTATACTAAAATAATATTGTCATCTTCTCAGAGGCCTTGACTATTAGACAACATATTACATTCAGTTTAAAAAAGAAATAATTTCTAAAGGGAAAAATATGATGCATCCCTACCCTACTCACCCTTGAAGATTGGGTAAGATTTTGGACTGTAGATTTATACAACTCTTTGTGTCTAGTGGGAAAATGAAGTCCTCATGTGGGAAAACATCAGAGATATTGATTGGGTCATCCAGTTCCAGAGAACTATTGAGTATGTGATTTCTCACTTGTGCCTCCAGGACGTGTCCCAAGGAAGTTGTCTCAATTCCATCAGAAAAGGAAGGAAACTTTTTGCTCAACTTCTGCAGGTATGAATGTTTGATTTTTTTCCACTCTAAATAACTGAGGAATTGAAGAGATAGATTACTAACTGGGAGGGGGTAGTAGTTTCATTTTGAAGCTGGTGGCAGAGATTAGAAAGGCATGGATAAATGAAAATTTTTCTTCTGACTTTATTGTCTATATTCCATGATTGTTTTATATAAGGTTTTAGGTCACTGCTATAGATTCTGCTCAAAAGATAAAAAAAATAAGTCCATTTTTGTCTTCATTGTAGAACATTAACAGGTTCAAGTCCCTCAAACTTTCTTAAGCTTTATTTTTTCCTAGATATACAATAGAAGATTGTATAAAAGGTAACACCAATTTTGCAACTTAAGATTGTCTCTATTCTTAAATATGTCTTAGTTCACCTGGTTAGTATTGATGAGAGAGGAATAAGAACCAGTGAACTTGTTATCTAGGTGTAAGCTTGTCTTCAATTCACCAGGAAAGCTGAAACGTTGCATTCTTCATAACCTTTAGCGATATTTCTTTCACCCTCAACAACTATTTTGAAGTTCAAATTGAAACTACTAAAATAAGGCAGGTCATTATGTCTTCTTTCTTCATTGTACTCAGTCGCTTTGGATTTTGAAACCCTAAGCAGTTGCTTTGATCTGCTTACTGTGAGACACCCTCAAAGGCAAAGTCATTCAAATGACTGGTTTTCCAGGTTACTTCCTAATGGTACTGCCTAACCTCTTATACCCATGCTACATGGCCTTATACAACTGGTTTAATGAGTCTATCCTCTAATTGCCCCCTAAAGTGACTTTTCACTTAGAACATTAAAGATTTTAAGAGATTGATCCTGCTTCTGCTCTAAGAGCTGTCCTTGAGTCAGGGATGTGTAACCTACTGTATATATTATTTTTCCCCACTCCTGGTGGGATGCTTCCTATTAAAAATCTTGAAATTGTTTATTTTGTTAAAAAACCTAAATGGCTTTAATTATATATTTTAATGATTTATTTCAGTTGTTTGGCTTTATATTCTAAATTCCTAACTCTTCAGAATAAACAAGAGGATAGGTAGGTAGTAAATATATACATTTTATATCTTCAAGAATATGGCACTTCTGCACATGAATTATAGATGATAACTACACGAGTGTATGATAAGTGTATTGAAAATACAGAGAAGAGCAAAACAGGAAATAAACAGATTAACAGTAAATGAGATAGTGCTTTGGTAAGAGAATTTGTTGAGGATTTTGATGTTGAAACATGGTCTTTTAGTAGGATGGCAGAGCAACAGGAGAATCTGTTAGAAATTAAACAGAGTAGGAGAAAAGGCAGAAAGGTGCACAGAGGCATTGTCTCAAAAACAGGTGTCGCATGTGGGATTTTCTTCTTTTGAATTCATCTGAAATAAATGACTACAAATTTTTCCCAAGAAAGTTAATAATATTGTAGAGTTAATTTACAAATGAAAACAGTTGAATTCTAGTTAAAGACAGTGAGACCCATTTCACCCAACAACTTCTTTCACAGCAACAGTAGTTTAATCTAGAACTGAGCTTAAAACTTGATACAGCAAAAAAGATACATGGTAAGGAATAAGTAGAGAGAAATGTTCTCCTTAAAGATATGACAGACAGAGATTCCTGATGAAGCTGCTTACCATTATGCTTGAGAAGGTACAGCTATTTTTTTGTAGTTGTTCTTGCTATATTTGTGGATGAGAAATTCAATGTGTGTGTTTCACAACTTGAAATCAAAAAGCTGTGAAACGCAGTGGATCGGCAATGCATTTCCTCCGTGTCAGTATCAGTCGCTGCATAAGAAGAGAGTTGTAGGAGATTGGCAAATATACAGCACCAATAAATAATTCTTTGGGGTCAAATTTCACTGAGATACTTTTCAAATTTTATGTTAGCCAACTTTGAAGCCAAAGCTTCTATTAAGAGTGGGAATGGGAAAATAGGAATCCTCAATATATTTAGGGATTTAAAGACAATGGACTTTGCAATTTTTGACTAAATAATATAGCAATAGGTACAGAGAAAATGCAGTAATAAAGAGTGCTCGCTCAGTCTCAAAATCAAGTGGAAATTTGTAGACAAGAAGCAGAGTTTGGATGCTGGACAATGGACAATGGACAATGGATAAAAATCTATAAGGAGAAAATTTCAAATGTAACCAAAATTCTGGCTCACCCAACCTATGAAGGCCATGCCAATTGGTCTAAAAATCAACTGCATAATTGTGAGAGATAAAGTCTCATTATCTAACTGGGATGAGATAACACTGAAGTTAGAAGATTCCGACTACATCATTTTAGAGGATTCTTTGTAAAATGAAGCTATTGAGGAAATGCCTGAATCAGCTCTGGGTGACATAAACTCCTATGAGCATGGGTAGAGTTTGGTCAATGGAATAAATAGTCAGGAGAAAGTACTGTTATTTCATCATCTGTTTGCTTATAGTAGATCAGTAAAGAACTTGGAAGACATCACAGAAGTTCTTGCGTACTAATCATCTGTGAAGTGTACATGCAAGATTGGTACATATTTTGTCATTTTTGAGTAGCAAAAGCTTATTTTAGATTCTATAGTGAAAGCAAAAAGAAGTATATTGAGTTTGTACTGTCAAGATCTGTGATCAATTTTGGTAATACTTATCTCATTTACTTGTGATATTATCTCTTTGAAGTAGCTATAATCCTCATTTTAGAGTGGAATTATAACAAACCATAAAGGGAAATAATACATTTTTCTCATTACACTGCACAGCCAAGATTTGAACTCAAATTTTCTTTGTATATATGAGAATTAATTAATATTGCTTTCTGCATATACAATTAAAATCTAACAATGATTTATATTAATGGATGTAAAACAGAAAAAATGAAGCTCCTTCCAAATGACCTTTAATGTGAACATTAATTCTAGTGAACTATGAAAAGGCATTATAACTTCCTAAATACTCCTGAATATGACCGTAGCATCTGGGAACATTAAATAGAAGATGACATTGAAAAATAGAAAGGTTTACTGTCATTTCAGATTCTACCCTGGATATGCATATGCCCTCCCAAATTGATGTTAGCTCTTGTTACTCAAAATAAAATGCCTCTTTTCACTGTTTTATGCCTCATTATGTTGCACATTAAGGATCTATAGGAAGACATTTGTTTTATCAGAGCGTATGAGATTGTGGCCAACTAACATACTTTATATTGAATATTCTTTTCTCAGAAATATAATACTAAACTGACATTTGCTACAAAATAATAGCCAATTAATATTTTATGGATTTGATTTTCCTTATCTAGAATTGCTCTTCTATTGAAAGCCTGGCCTTATTGTGTCTCTTGCCCTGTTGTGATAATAGGTATCATTTCTAACAACAACATATAAGAATGTATTGTGTCAAATAAAGAGGTGGTAGGTAGCAAGCATCTTTTTTTACATTATAATTTATTAACTCATTTGATATTGTGTGAGTAAAGGCTGAGGTATTCATTCTACATGGGGATTTTTTTTAACTAGATGACTATTCTTGTTCTATGTGAACACACAATAACTTGAGTAGTTAATTCATATAAAGTGTTTAGAAGAGTATTTGACAGTTCCTCAACAATGTGTTAAGAGAAAAATGAATTGTGAGCCTCAGACACACAAAAATTGGTTAGAAGTCTCTGTACAGGAAGCTCAGTAAGTTCAAAGATCCTAAGACAAAGGTACTGTTCATGTGCTATTCAGCACTACAAGGGCAGTGTGGCTATGACAGCTTTAGAAAAATGAGAACAGAACATTTGAGTACATGTGGCATGCAGATTTTCAATCTCTGCTAAATATGCTTGCTTTCATATAAGTGTTTCTTGAGCTTCTGTATCTATGACAATATGCAAGAGATAATAAAAGAAGGAAAATCTCTTCTAAAATATAAACAGTATTGAATAAAGATCTCTCGTACTTCCCTGTCTGTTATAACACTAAAATCATATCTTCTGTTTAATAATGTTTCTTCACAACTGTTGATTTTTCTTTGCTTATTCTTTTCTACTTTACATAAAATTCTAAATAAATAAATGTTTTACCATTTTTAGTCTTTCTTTGTCTATATCTTTATCAACTCTAGACATTACAATAGATCAGGAAAATGTATCAATTATTTTTAAAAATCCACAAGAAAAATGTGACAATATTAACTAATTTTATTGTCAGACTGATGGGCCTATCACTAGGAATTCTCTGAAACCACCTTCTTGCCTATCGGTATCAACACTGAAACTACCTTTTCTGAAACTATTTGCCTTACAAAATCACCATAGCACAAAGCCCAAATATCCAGTTTTTCAAGACATGCCCTATACTCATATTTATTCTCTGACTCTGGAGAGCTGTTTATTATGTGGACATTTAACATTTTGTTCATTTTCTTTTTAAAAATATATTTTCTGAATATCCCATTATTATATTTGGAGTATAAATATATAATACATGATGACAAAACATGTAGTCTCCAGAATAGTAGCAACAATCTAATCTGTGGTAAGAGAAATAAAGAACCTTTTTCTCTCTCAGTCTGTTGGCATGATTCTTCTCACCAAATGTAGTAGAAGAATTTCATTTAATTAACAAATTTACAAACACATAATAATTTTATTTAAAATGCACTATAAAATGACAGCACAACCTTAAACACATTTCTACAAGGATATTTAACCCACTTTGTGTGATCATTGTTTCCTATTATTTTAATTTGCTTTATATAAATTATTTCCCCCAAGGAACAAGTTATTAAATGTACAAATTAATAGAGGTATGATTAATTTCATTATGACTCATTACAGCTGTATGAAATTTTGTTAAAACTAATAATAAGATGCTTTGTAATAACTGCCATTGGAAAAGTCTTGAGTGATAAGAGAGCAAAGAGGAATGGCAGAGGAAAAGAGAGGATTTGAAGCTGAGCACTGTTCTCCGGTATGCACATCTACTACCTGTGTCCTTTTGTTTTTATTTTCCAAAATCTTCAGTGTATCGGATATTTTACTGAATTTTGTAATATTTTATAAGATTTGGTAACATAAGTATCCTATTTGAGGCTGAGTACTCCAGTGATATTTATTCTGTATTCTTTAATCAGGTGTGTATGCATTAAACTTATCCATTGACCATACACAAAAAGCAAATCAACCAAGCAACCAACAACAACAACAAATATGAAACAAAACTAATAATCAAAAAATGCTATGATTATGACTGAGAGCTTCACTAATCTTTGGATATAGAGTCATGAGTTTAGACGGTTGTCTAATTGTATGCCCATGTAGCAAATTAATATTTTCAGTCCATCCCTCAGGCCTTTGAGCCCCAAATCATGGTATCTTGGCAAGGTTTACAATTTCAGGAATTAATACTCACTAAAGTAGAGTGATTCTTAAATCCAATCAGAGAGTAGATGGTTACCCCATAAATTTGTGTCACAATTGCACTAATGAGCATATCTTGTTATGCTGGCCATTTTCAGTCCACAGGTTTCACAAATGTGTGTGTAAGACTGCACATGATTATCTTCCCTCAACAATTTACATAGCAGCAAAAGGTTTATTGGGTAGAACCAATTTGATTTCCGTATGTTCTGTGGTCAAAATGTGTGGAAATTTCTCCAATAGCTACTATTGAATTTTAGTGAACAACAATGATCATTGACAATAACTCTACTGTTTGGAGGGTTTTATATAAATCCATGACCAACAACGTGAGGGAATATCTCAAACCAACACTGACTTATCATTTCTGGGAGGGGCAATATCTGCTTTGCAAGAAATATTTGTGTATGTGTGTATGTTGTGTGTGTGGGGGGGTTCTCAAGCATTCTTAATGTTAGTTATCCAATCCCCGGCTCCCTTTCTCTTCTTTACCCTCTCATTCATCTACACAATTTTACATTTCTCCCTGTTAGGAAAATTATGCCTATGATTTAAAATAATTTTGAGTGTGTTTCTTTAAGGGTTCAACAATTCAACTTATATAATTCAATGACACTATGAGAAGGTATACTTTCATTAAGCTATCTGCAACAAGCAACAAATCTCTAAATAATGTTTTTATTTTTACGTCATGTCATAGAACCCCAGTCAAAAAAGCAAGAAATAGGTCTGACCAATGTCAGCTTACTCATGTTCAGTTCAAAAAAGTCCTGACAATTAAACATTCAACCAGTGAACTATAAGTTTGCTGCTTCTGCTTTATCATGGGTAAATGTAGAAAGAAGATCAGGATAGAGAATTTTAAGGAAACAAGCCTTGTTCCAAAAGTGTACCTTGGATAGGAAGAGAAAAAAAAATAATAAAGTTGTATTTCATCCAAATAACAACAAAATAATATCATAGCCAAGCAAAATTTTATTATCCTAGAGAAAATAGACAAAATTTGCAAACTTGTTTATCTAATACAAGGAAAAGAGACAAATAAGGCATACATCAGAAAGAGAATGATAATGAATATATGCAATTTGGAGGAGGTTAATATTAGAGGCAGTATGGGTTGTCAAGATGTTCATGTCTATTTTTTAATTTTCTTCTGGGTCACACCCACAGGTGATTCCAAACTATTCTATCTTTTGTATATTCTTTGACAGTGTCTCTCACATACATGTACGGACATGCACACCCCTCACACCTACACACAGTGTGATTTGATATTAGTTCTGATTTCCCTTTCGTATGTTCTTGTAGCTCCAGCTGATTCTTTTCTCTTACCAAGGCCCTTTCCATTTTTTTAACAATCTTTTGTAATTTTACATATCAATCCCGGTTCCCTCTCCCTCTCTACACCTATTGCCCCCACTCTCTCCCCCACGCCACCCCCATCCACTACTCCGAGAGGGTAAGGCTTTCCATGAGGAGTCAACGAAGTCAGGCACATCACTTTGAGGTAATACAAACTCCCCCTCCTCATACCTAGGCTGAGCAAGATGTCCTTCCAAAGAGAATGGGCTCCAAAAAGCCTGTCCAAGCGCGAGGAATAAATATTGGTTCCATGGCCTCACAGACTGCTCTAGTCACACAACAATCACCCTCATTTAGAGGCCTATGATGGTTCCCCCTCTGTCAGTCCAGAGCCAGTGAGCTCCCACAAGTTCAGGTCAGCCGTTTCTGTGGGTATCACCATCACGATCTTGACCTCTTTACTCATATTATGGCTCCTTTGTCTCTTCACTTCTTCACTGGACTCTGTGTGTGCAGACCAGTGTTAGCTGTGGATCTCTGCATCTGCTTCCATCAGTTGCTAGATGACCTTTCTATAACAATGAAGGTAGAAAATCAAAACGACTCTGAGATACCATCTTACATTAATAAGAATGGCTAAGATTAAACACGCCAGTGCTGGAAAGGATGCAACGAAAGGGGAACATTCCTCCATTGCTGGTGGGAGTGCAAACTTGCACAGCTTCTTTGGAAATCAATATGGTGGCTTCTTAGAAAATTGAGAGTCAATCTACCTCAAGACCCAGCAATACCACTCTTGGGCATATACCCAAAAGATGCACTCTCACACCACAAGGACATTTGCTCAGCTGTGTTCATAGTAGCATTATTTGTAATAGCCAGTACCTGGAAACAACCTAAATGCTCCTCAACTGACTTAAGATTGAATAAAGAAAATGTGGTACATTTACACAATGAAGTACAAGTCATCAGTAAAAAGCAATAACATCTTGAAATTTGCAGGCAATTGAATGGAGCTAGAAAAAAAAAAACATCCTGAGTGAGGTAACCCAGACACAAAAGACAAACACAGTATGTGCTCACTCATAAGTGGATATTAGACTTGTAAAAGCAGAGGATAACCAGGCTATAGACCATGATCCCAGATAAGCTAGATAACAAGTAGAACTCTAAGAAAAAAAATACATGGATACCTCTGGGAAGGGGAAATAGACAAGTTCTCCTGAGAAAGTTGGGAGGATGAGAGGAGAAGGGAAAGCAGAAGGGGAGGAGGAGGGAGAAAGTGAGGGGAGGAGGGAGAAGAACATAAGGAAACAGAAAGGTAGAGATGAGGGAAGGACAGAAAGGGAGAGCAAGGAAAGAGATATCTTGATAAAGGGAGCCAGTATGGGGCTAGAAAGAAACCAGGCAATAGGGCAATTCCCAGGAATCCACAAGGATACCCCAGCTAAGATCATAAGCAATTGTAGAGAAGGTGCTGAATTGGTCTTCTCCTGTATTCAAATTGGTTAAACCCTTTCCAAATTTTATCTCTTTATTTTAACACTCTTGGACTTACAAAAAAGAGTAAGAATAATCAAAAAGGTAATCTTCATATCACATTTGTTTTCTAAATATGCAAGAGTTATGATAAGAAAAATATTGGGAACACAGTCTTCAAGAAAAACATCCAGGTTTTACTCAATTTATTCTGCATAATGCGTAAATAAATGCTTTTATGTTGATTTGTTATTCCAGGATATATCACATTTCTGATTACTACTCGTGGTAGCAATAATTTTGTGTTTAATCCAGTTCAGTCCTGATATATTTGTATAATCTCCTTCCAGTAGCTTTCTATTCAATCTTTAAGATTCTTAGTGGCTAGAAACAATCACAATTTTANAGAAAAAGAATGAAAGACAATAGGGACAGATAGAAATTAAGGATATTTTAATTTATAATTCAAATATTACTTTCATTTTTATGAATATACACATATTGTTTGCAAATACTTATGCTTTTTAAAAGTTTTCTTTGATGCAAATCAAGATAATTAATATTTCAATTTCCACCAATGGTATCTTTGTATGTATTGGTAATCTTCAAACTCTTCTACTCTGGTAATCTTACTATGTGTATTCATTAATGTAGCCATAGTTTCCAGAATTTTCTAAAGATAAATAAAACTGTTCCCTTCTTTTAAAAATAATTATGGTACACCATAATATCTGACATCCAAATATACTACAAAGCAATAAAAAAACAAAGTACTAAAGTACTAGCATAAAATCATAATGCAACAAGTACTGTATGCTTTCTATCATACAAGCTATAATTTAAAGGAGGGATACATTTCTAGTGCAACAGAAAGACTACATAGTGAGGAAACGGGTAGAAGAATTGGGAATGTGGAAATACAGAAGCATGATATGTGCACACATGTAAACATCACAGCCAATCCTATGAATATGTTAATGTGATATTGCTAATAATAGTGAGTGAAATAGAATGTTCAGTAATTGATTTATGTTTTTTGCAGGAAAATAATTCTTAAAACGCATTGCTAACCCACAATTTCTCTTCAATTGATTTTGGATACACAGGAACAAGAATGAAATTATGCTTCTAAATCTGGTCATATACAAAAGTCAAAAGAAAATAATCAAAGACTGAAATATATCATCTAGAGTGTAGAACCACAGAAAACAAAGGTAAGATATTTCAAGACATAGGAACAGAAAATAATTTCTTTAGAATGAAACCCAAAATTGCCCAGACAGTAAGAAAAAGTCTAGAGAAATTATATAAAGATAAGAAGCTCTTCAAGGGAGAGGCTGCAATCCTTAACTCCTTAATATTTTCAGCTGATAAAAGAACTTATAAATGCATCTACTGTGCAACTGTATTCTAATTATATAATTATGTATAATAGACCTTCACCTTTCATATGCTTATGTTCGTTTATGGGGAAAATAGTAAGATAGGGTTCCAGAATGCCCAGAGATCAGAATAATAGCACTTAGCATATTATCAAGTCAAGCACTATTTTTCTTCACATACAGAACAATAGATACTCTTGTATTTTAGTTCTGCTTGAGTTGATTTAAACATGGCTATAAAAAGAGAATTTCAGCTCTCAGGAGGCTGTCAAAGTAGTGTAAACATTAAAGCTTCATGTTGTACCTCTGTAGGAAGTAGGGTCAGAGATGGGCAATAGAAGATCAAACTGAAGCAATTCTATGTTCTAGTCTGTTTCTCCAACAAATTTGTGCACATAGGGATAGCATGGCCCAAGGGCATCCCTGTAGTCTTGGCTGAAGGTAAATCACAACATGGATTCAACCTTCCCTGTGCTTTTCTTTCACTAGTTGCATATGTACTGACAAATTCATGTTGGAATGAACATCAAGGTCAACTACAAAAGAAAAAGACTTTCAAGTAAGGGCAACCTGAGGTAGAAGGATTTAATGATGGGTAACCATGGTTCTTAGCGGCTTGCACACATTACATGTGCAACTCTGAATTCCTTAGTATCATCTGTCAGAGACACTATCTTTCTACCAAGGTCATATGCTTTCCTTATCTTTAAGACCCAGTTATTTACTCCAAGTTCACTAGAAATAACTAAATAATTAAAACAAAAACTATTACTTGATTTAAAATAATTCTTACCCTTATCAGAAAGGTAATACCTTTGTTTTGCTTGTTATACTAAAATTTGGTACTCCAGATTGCTTAAGTAGCATTTAATTCTTCTGACCATTCTCAAACATAGAGTTTTAAGTTTAGATATTAGCTATGTCAGATTTATGGCCAAGACTTCACCCAGGTTTTCAGACAAGCAGACTGCCTGCCACTTGACTCTTCACACAGAAGAGAAAATGAGCTCAGGTGTTGCTGCACATATCAGAACTGTATGCCTGCATGTGGTTCCATTCCTACAGCCCACATACCATCAGCATTCCAAGCCTTGCTTTCTAATTCTATCCTATTGTGAGGGTGTAGTTTTAGTACAGCAGCCATTTCCTAACAGAAGGATTGGAAACAAAATAAATATCCTCATTAACTTCATTGTTAAAAAGATAGTAACCTAGATTTCTGAGTATGCATTTTGGTCTAGTCTGAAACTAGGAAATACAAGAAGCAAGAAACATATGTGTTGTCACAAATTTATTTTTCCTCCCAAACTGGAGTGTTCTCAGAATCTGTTCATGATTACAAAATGGCAGAATTGGAGAGGCAACAGCTTTTTCTATACCACCTTCCAAGGAGGTTAGATAACAGACAGAATGCCAGGGAAGTGATTAATGTCCCAATGAAAATGGTTCTGGATTTCTTTGCTGTAATTATCCACATGTACATTTAAGATCAATTGATAGGGAAAGGGTACTATAAAGGATATGTTCCTAATCCCTAATTGTAGAGGTGCTTTTTCCTATTAGCTCTTATAATTAAAAATAGACAAGAAAATATATGATGTTTCTAACAGTTAGCTAAGAATCCATCATCTGTATCACTGTTTGAAGGGAAAATTTAAGTGTGTTATTTTCAAAATATTCCAGAAGATATGCTAAGGTCAGATAACCGAACATTCCTACCTTTATGCAAATATTTAAATTTGCTTCATTTTAACATTTACCGGATACATTTAAATTGAGCTAGCTTTTAACTGTCACTTGTTACAACATAGTATAACCGGGATAAAATCTGCATGAGGAACTATCTAAAACAGGTTGACCTGCTGACATTTCTGTGTGAGACTTCCTTATCAATTCATGCATGAATACACAGCCAAATGTGTCATTTCTTAGGCAGAGGATTCTGAAAATGCAAGAAAAGATATAGCAATTCAGCAGGCAAGGAAGTCTTTGCACATTTGTTTCTTTCCACTCTCAATTATGGATGTGATGTGGATGTTACAGTTCCTCCTTGACTTCTCCTAAATGATGGGTTATAAGTAGAACTGTGATTCAGGTAAAACTTTCTATGCTCTAAATTGCCATGGTCAGGGAAAAATTTTTTTATCATATCAACAGAAATAAAATTAGAATCTTTAGGAAAGGTTGAATATTAAATGTTATTAAATGTTAATGATCAAGAACACTTTTAAACCATAAGTTGATTAAGTACAAATTTTCTTCCTTTGTCTTGTCCTTCACTTGCAATACTTTTTATCCCAAACCAGGATTCTCTTGTTCTTAAAGACAGGCAGCCATAATTCATTCTGAATATGGCAACTTCTATGGCAGCTTGTGATGTAGGAGGGCCATCTGTCTATGTGTTACTTTCATTGGTTTATAAAGAAACTGCCTTGGCCTTTTGATAGGTCAAACCTTAGGCGGGTGGAGTAAATAGAACATAATTCTGGGAGGAAGAAAGCCGAGTCAGGCAGACGCATGAAGCTCCAGCCCAAGATGGATGTGGGT
>LOEQ01003321.1:131769-163333 GCA_001685075.1 Bramus lutescens
TCTCTCTCTCTCTCTCTCTCTCCCTTTCCTCCTTCCAAACTTTCTCATGTCCCTTCCCACACTCTGACTCAAAACATGTCCTCTTTTTATTTCATTGTTATTACTACACTCACATACACTCGTACATACTCAATCAACTGATTGAGCCCTTGAAAATATTTGATTTTAGGACTGTCTACTTTGCTAGACCTGAATAATATCTTATCTAACGGTATTATATAATTTATATCCCACAAAGAAGTTTAACTCTCACCCTTCATTACAAAACCTTCTTTTTACAGCAAGCAAAGGCCATTATAAAAATTATAATCAATCTGGTCATAGAAAACAATGGATGTTTAGGATCCCAGCCGCAATAGATGCATCATAAATTACGACTTCTTCACCAAGGGCTCAGGGAACATGTTCAAAGATGAAGCAGAAAAAAAAAACCAGATAATAGAAAATGCACTGTGAGAATTTGTCTCGTAGAAATTACAGGAATGCTTTCCAATTGGTACCTCAATGATATGGTTGCTAAACAAGGTATGAAAAATGAAAATGTGAATAGACATGCTAAGATAGAATTGGGGAAATCTCATTGTTCCCACCCTTATACAAGGAACTAGAGGAAACTAATATTTCTTGGAGAGGGAGAATTAGCCTCTCCCTTGCTTGAGTCCCATCACTGGTTAACCAGTACATAGTGGTCAGCCACGATACCTTTTACCCCCAACAGCTCAATCATAAATTATAGTCAAAGTAGTTATTTGAGTTAAAGAGAATCATAGTTACTTGGGAAAATGACAGCATTGTCAATAGCTAAAGAAAATTACACCATAGGAAACTTTCAGGAGTGTGTGTCATATGTTTTCCACCGTTTCTAGAAATAAAATCATGGATCAAATGACCTTGCTTTGCTCCCCTTCTCAAAATCTTTAATAGGATATTCCAGCCAATTCTAACCTAGCAATTTACAGAACAGGGGATTCTGTAGATGTAGAATCTACTTTATCCAAGTTACACTAATTCCTTTCAACACATTCCCCGATGGAACGAAAACTTGAAAAACCAGGTGGGGAGATTGCCAAAGCTTGTTAAACAGTCAAATATATATTAAAATATCTTTATTTCTAAATCCAACACTGGATCATAGTCAGAAGGGTAATTGCTAGCACAGTTCCTATTGTGCACTGGATTTTATGGTTAATAAAAGTAATATATAGTATATAGTCAGAATGAATCCAGACCCTATTGTTAACTTAGGATAAGCAGTAATCTAAATGATATTCAAAGAGTCGACAATGAAATTATTAGCAAAAGAACATACATATATGTCTTGCTAGCCCTGCATAGCCTGCAACCTATGGGGAAAGAGATAGAAGCAGTGATTGGGAAAAAAAGTGTGATTAAAAGGATCAGGTAGAAGCATAACATTTCAAGATATAGATGTAGAGAAGAATGCCTTGATTAAGACTCTAGTCATCCAGGAAAGAATAGCAACAGTTGACAAAGGAGATCTCATAAAATGATGAATCTTCTCCATTGCAAATTGATTGAATTTGCTTTTGGTAGTACAACAATTTTCACCACACCAATTCTACAAAGCCTCGGGCATGAGAAGGATTTCTACTTCTAATATTTTCTTTAATGCCTTTCTTTGGTGTTCGAAAGTTTTCATGTTAGAGTTTTCGATTCTTAGTTAAATTTATTTGAAGACTTTTTTTTATTTCTGAGTCAACTGTAAATGATGTTGACTACTTGATTTCTTTCACTTCATGTTTTCTATTTGCATATCTGTAAAGTATTGATTTTTGTGTGTTAAGTTTGTATCCTGTCACATTTTAAAGCATTTATCAGCTCTAAGAGTTTTCTAGTAGAATCTTTATGATCTCTTCTTTATAGACTCAAGTTATTAGCTTATTAGCATACATTTTTTCTATTTATTTGTATTATCTTTATTTCCTCCACTGCCTTATTTCTCTAGCTAAGACTTCAAACACAATATTAAAAAAGAAAGCAGAAAATGAATACTGTTGATTACATTTTTTTTAGTGTAACTACATTGGATTCTTATCTATTTAATATAAAGTTACCTACATATTTGTTATAGGTTGAATTTAGCATATTAATTTATACTCATTGATTCTATTGTGTCAAAATAATTTTCTGTATTTTTTAAAATTATTACATGATTCTATCTTTGAATATATTTATGTGATATATTACATTTCCTGATTATTTTGTGTCACACTATCTCTGCATCTCAGGAATAAAGTGAACTTGATCCAGGTTAAAANAAAAAAAAAAAAGAATCAGGTAGTCACCACCACATCTTGACACCAAACCTCTCTCAGGGTTGGAGAAAAAAAGAAGCAAAGGATGCTTACTTAGATTATGATTAAAGTTGGTTTTATTTTAATCTTTTCGTAAATAAGACAATGAATGTGCTTGACTTCAAGTCATTGAGTTTTCAGCATTTATTACAGAAGCTACAATAAGAAACCACCAAGCCCCAATCTGACTTTCATGGATTCCTTCATAGATATATAATCTTGTACTAACAGGATATAATAACCATTCCATACTTTATTACAAAGGAATATAAATAAATAGCCTGGAAAGTAACCAAATAGATATCAATATACCATATTTTAAAATATATTTCCCTAGTACAGATTGATATAGGCACAAAACTTTGAATTTGCTCATCAGGGGCATTGCAATCAGGTTTGTTTTCAGGAAATAGTGTTGATAACTGTCCTGTGGCAGACACATAGAAAGGGTGGAATTAATGATTTCAGGTTTTAAGAGAACCTGAAAAGGAATTTAGACTAAGAGATAAGTCATGGGACCAGTTAACTGAAAAACACTGGGGCCCAATGAGTTACCAATTCACTGTTTTCTACTGGGAGATCTCAGAGTTCATCAGTCAAAAACAATCCATTTGGGCCTTTAGATTTATCAGCCAACTGTAATCTATAAGGGTTTTAAGAGATAACTGAGAAGGGGAAAGCTCTGGAACACACTGAGAGTTAAAGCTGAAAAGAGCCAATGGGTGTTTAGAGAACTGCCATGAGTTCTTATTGATAACTTTCAGTTTGAATCTCCAGATACAGGAGATGTCTGATCCAATAACAATCACCAGGAGGAACCTCATGGGTTTCTTCTTCAAGCAATGAATCTTTTGTAGTTCTATTGGCTGTCTTAAAAGCATAGAACTGGAAGAAAGCTTAGAAAAAAATGACCCAATAAACTGTGACAGCCATGAGTAATAGAGAGTTATAGTTAAAAATTCTTCTAAAAGAGACTGTATTTATGTTTCTTCCAATAAAAATTGATAGAGTTGATTTTTTCAGTCATAAATTCTGTAAAATTATAAACAGCAAGCAGCTTATGCATAGAGAAGAGAAAGTCATTCTTCTCCTATGAATTCTGATAATAAATTGCTTGTAAGAGCAGGTCAACATTTTACTTTTAATTCTTGAAATTACTTTGGTCATTTTTGAAAGTAAATTTCAGATTTCTATTAAGTTTCATTAAAATACATTTTAATAATTTAATTTTATTTCTAACATATTCCTTGAACTAAATTACAACTGAGACAAATAGTTATTTGGTAAAGTCAATAAAATAATTGATCAAACTCCTTTTTGTATTTCTACATTAAAAGATTGAGTTATATTTACTATGTTTTGGTGGTTACATATCATAATTACATCAAAGGCTATTGCAGAAGACATTCAAATGATATTTTATATACTTAGTCATAGAATTTGACATACCCTCTGGTGCGCCAGCATGGCAATTGTCGTTCTTCTGAGCGAGGGATATCGGGATTAACACGCAACACAGCTTCAGGTTCTGCAGACAAGCCCTTTATTCCACTTTCTCAGCAGGAGATGCCAAACCAGCAAAAGTAGGAAGCTCATCACCGTAACTCAATGGCTTAGGGGTAAACATCCTTAGAAGCATTGCTGAAAGCAACAGATTGTTCCTGTTTTCAACCAACCTCAAGAGTGCAAAACAGATCAAGTGGGGGTGCGAAGGCCTGTCTTCTAGGTACCCAACATCCTTTTTGCATATATGTCATAGAACAATATTAATATTCAATAATATTCAGTGAATGATTAAGTTAATTTTGACTGTTGACACACTTAATGGATATTACATGTCTTGATAGATATACTGCTAATAGTTATAAGAGTACAGAAAGGATGCCTTGACCCTGTTACCTGTGGCAGTCGAGGAAACTGACCCTTTCCCTTAGCAGCTGCAGCTGGCAGAAAGCAGAACCTTGTGCCTTGCCTAGGCTGCACAGTACATCTGTCCCAGTTGGCTGAGGTGTGGGTGAGCTAGTCCCAATGTTGCAAGCACAGGAGAGCTGTCCCCATCTGTCTCGTGGTGGTATGGGTGGGGGAGAAATGGCCCCCAATTAACGCCCAAGACAGGTGGAAGAGCTGGCCTGGAGGTCTTAAGGGCAGGAAAGCTGTTCCTGGGCCCCATCGGCTGCCCCCACTCTGGAGAGTGAATGGATCCGGCCCTAAGGTTTGGGTGTGGGAGATCGGACCCTCAGGACATGAAAGCTCGAGAACTGCCCCCACCTTTTGCTCATTACTGCAAGGGCTGAACTAACCAGGGCAAGGCTGGAGGGCTCAAGCTGGTTGTGGAGAGAGGAGAGAGCTGGCCGGCTGACCAGCCCTGCAACTACCTAGGAACAAATCAGGTTTATTTTTTGGCCCAGCCCAACATCCATTGCATTTGTGATCTGCTGGATCCAGAGGCAGGAAAAGGGGTCTGTCCAATCCTGTAGATATCAGTGAGGTCCCAGCGTTAAATTGTGTAGCAGAGACCAGGGATCTCAATCCAGACCAATGATTCTTTGCAATAAATGCCTGCATGCAAAAATATATTGATAAAGGAGTTTATCATGTGACGCACTGTGCCACACTGAAGTTTCCATGTCAATATTTTCTCTTTTTTCCTCCTTTTTATCCCTTGAATTTTATTGTGTTTTACTTTTGGAGGGGGAGCAAAATGGGTGGGATAGGGAGGAATGATGAGAAATGCACAAATAAAAAAATTTAAAGTTTTGTTTAAAAAACTTTATATATATATATATATATATATATACCATATATGTACATGTGTGTATGTATATGTGTATGTGTGTGTGTGAAAGAGAGAGACAGACATAAAGATCAATGCTAAAGTATTACATATCTAACATATGCATGATCCTAGTCTCAATTACCAACAATGTGGGAAAAAGTGAGAAAACAAACTCATACTCATTACATAATGAGAAAAATATATGATGAAATAAATTTACCCTAACTTATGGATGCAATATGTGAAACTCAGAGCAAAATGCAGTTGAAAGAGTAAAATCTAGTAAAAAGCATAACAGTTTTAACCAATATAGTACCAATAATTTTCTTTTTTTATTTCTCTTTCTTTCTCTTGCTTTCTTTCTTCCTTTATTTCTTTGTTTCTTTCTCTTTCTTTCCTTTTTTTCTGGCTTGCCTGCTTGCTTTTGATCTCTTTCAGTGAAATGTAATTGCACAGTGTATGTTAAGCAAAATATGCATCCTATAATAACTTGAAAAGTATCAAAAACATAGGTTATTCCAGTAACTTGTTTCCTTACCAGGATGGTTTCATGAGCTTAAGTCAGTCAATTATATGTATAAATAAAATTATAATATGAATGCAGAGTTTGTATAAAAATCTATCTTAAGTAATATGGGCAAAAGAATAGAAAAATAGATCAGCAGAATAGAACTGAGAGAAGTGAAATTGAACCATAACCGTTAAACGAACTGGTCTCTGATACAAAAACCCAGACAATATAGTGGAGACATTGTACATTCCAAAAATATCTACAACCTCTGGGTACCCATAAATTAACATGACAAATTCAGACCCAGATTTCGTAAAAGAGTGCAAAATAAAAATTTTAAAAAGATGTATTGTAAAACTATTTTTTTTTGGAGAACAGATAACATCCAAGTAATCAAGATGTCCTACACTCAAAAACTTTTTAAATGGGGTAGTAACAGTTCAATGGCTAAAAAGAAAAGATTGGTAAACTTGATTTCATTAAAATAAAAGTGTCTGTTCTGCACTTGTTGCCAGCAGAAGGAAAAAGAAGGCACAGATTAGTACTCTAAGATGGTGAAGGCATGTCAGCATATGTCTATTAGTTACAATACATGGGTTACACTAGTGTATTCTATTGATAAAGAAGTAGGTTATTGACCTGTCCAGAAGCTGTATAGATAATCTATGTGTTTCCTACTCACTGTATGGAACTTAAAATTGCTCTCAAAAAAGTCACCAGACAAATAGAATATATATTTTGGTTCATTAGATATTTATTCATAAATTCAAATATAAACTAATTTTTAGAAAGATATAACATATATATATACACTTAATATATAATCATATATTTATGTACTATGTATAATATATAAACACAGGAAACAAAATCACAAAAGAAGGTCACAAATATGTGGTAAAATGCTTATTATGGTAAAAATAGCACAATAAAAACATACACATACCAAACATGAGTTAAGAAATGCATATCTTATTTCTACCTAGAAATTAGAGGAATCATTCAAGGGGAAGGATCAGTACTCAACAGTGAATGAATGTCAGATAATTTGAAAGTTCAAAATGGGTGATGTTTGGTATACTCTTTAGAAGAACAAAAATAGAAACTGAAATTCTCAAACTCTATAACAAATATGAGCTGATGAAAACAAGGGATAAATTTAGTAAAATTTCAGAAACATAATATTCAGTCAAGTTAAAATACAGAACACCACACTGAAATGATTATGTGGTGGTTAAAGCAATATACAACAATAGGAAATATTATTTGAAGTAAAGAAAAACCTAGGTTTAAATACCTATTATGTCATGAATATGACTATATATAAGCAGTGTACTTATTCAATGTACTAAATGAATACTCAGATAACATATGAGTGAAGACATTTTATAATATAAACTTTACTGTAAAGATAAATGTATGGTATTATAGGAAAAGTGATTGGTATGTTGATTAATACACAGTAAAAGTTTCCATTGCTCACTGATGTTATCAGTGGAGTGGAATAAGGAGTTAACTGTAAAACAATGCTACATGCCATCTGGTGGTGGTGCACAACTTTAATCCCAGCACTTGGGAGGCAGAAGCAGGAAGGTCTCTGTGAGTTCAAGCCTACCTAGTCTACGAGAGCTAGTTTCAGGACAGCCAGGACTGTTACACAGAGAATTCCTGTGTCAAAAAAATAAAAAAAAGCAAAAGCGCAAACAAAACAGTACTACACATTTCATTTCATGGGGAAGTAAAAGGGACTCATTTGTAACTGTTGTTTGTTATTTTTTATAATCCATTCTGCTGATGGCATACCTGTAAAAATCTGCAGACAATGAGCTAGCTATATAGTAAAGTTTCCCCCATTGATATGTAAAGAAGGCACAGCACAAGGTGATAAAAATTTTACCTTTTGCATGTATGGAATATTCTTTTACATTATGTGAATATATGTCACTGTGACTGACATAATGAAGAATCTGACTGAATAATCTCCAGTTATTGAACTGGAGAGGTAAAATTAGATGGGTTTGAAGAGAAAACTAGTAAAGAAAAAGAGGAAGAGTCTTGGGAGTCAGAAGAGATGCAGAGGAAGCAGAACTATTTCCTGTACTGAGAAAAAGTACCAAGCCATATAGCTGAGCATAGATAAGAAATATGGGTTAAATTAAAATGTAAGAGTTAACTAGTAAGAAGCTTGAGCTATTGGCTGAGCACTTACAGTCTCACTTTATAAGTCTCAGTGTGGTTATTTGGGAACAGACTGATAGGAAAGAAAAAATCTGCCTACATACACAAATTTGCAATTCAATTTCTCAATCGAATCTATGCTCTTATAATCTATGCTCTTATAAGTCCTGCGTTCCCTGAAATCCCCTACAATAGAGATTTGAAACAGAATGTCTCCTTGATCACTCAGGATAGTTCAGATACATCTGTTCCTTCTACTAACTCTTGCCTTCTTATCATTTACTTGGATCCATATTGACAAGCAATCTAGTGTTTAGATTTTTGCTAGCAGTAGTAAACTAGGGAAATTAAGAAGCAAGAATAAGACTTGTTATATAATAAGGAAATGATATATTATCTATTACTTAAAGTCATTATTACATTATAGGAGAAATATACAATCTTATTATTATATTGTGTTAGCAGTATGATGGGCAAGTGTATGTCTGTTTGAAGGTATTCACTGTGTAAATTGATTTTTAATCTACTAACAGCAAGAATAATTAGAATATTCTTTTTTTAGTATCCTGTTACTGTAATTAAGTTTCTATGGAAATTAATTTATATAATGGAAATGTTTAGGAGAGATTAAAGTTTCAAAAGTTCCACTCAAATCAAAGGCAGACTCTTATTTATACCTTTATTGGTGTATCTGGTCACATGGGCAGAGAGTACCTTGAGGAGGATGTGGAGACTCAAAAAAGTGAGACTATTTCCCTGTTGACCAAAAGTCAGAGAGTTGGAACTTAATTATTCCTTCAAGGTTATTGTGCTTCTACCTCAAACAAAGATGCCACCTAGATTTAGACAGAGAATTTTCCTCTCTCAAGATTATTGTCAAAAGGTATAGCTTATGGTCAGACTTTGTATTTCAAGAATAGAGAAGTAGATGTGTTTCTACCTCAGACAGAGTCCACAGATTTGACTAAGGGTCCAGTTCCTTTATGAAGATAGCACTGGATTCCACCCAGGGAGTGTTTTGCCTACAGAATGCTTTAGTCTAGGGTGTGAGCATGACTTATTTTGTTCTGGCAACAATTGTGTTTAACTAAGGATGTAGCTTGCAACCTTCAACTGGTCTGTTCATCACCTTGTATCATGTCAATGAGGTGTTTGTCTTGCTCCTACTTTTTGTGTTCAGGGGTATTTTAAGCAATTGGAAATTAAATGCAGGCGAATTTCAGTACTCACTGGAATTCCCTCCCAATACTATTCTATGTTTCTTTGTTTCATTGTTTTTTATTTGTGTCTTCATATTCTTTATTGTATTTCTAAGTCCCCATGCCTCTACCCTGGCAAGAGGTATTTTTGTCAAGACTGGTCCCAGACAGGAGGGACAGCTCATGTCATGACCAGGAAACAAAAACAAATAAAACAACAACAACATAAGAAGAGGTCAAGTTAAGTGTGCTTCATGAGAGTGAAATCATTTTAATTAAAGAATCTTAAAGTTCTTTAATCCCTTTCTATATCTCTACCTTGGGAACAACATTAGACCTCTGCTCCCCTGTGGCAATTTGTGGAGGACCTACAGTTGTATAAACCTAGCACAATATTGATGTTTTCATTACTTTAGTCTTGTGCATTAATTTTCTCTGACATCTTTTTCTATTGTTTTGGAAAAAGTTCTTTTCCTTGATTTGATTGTTATCAAGATAGCATGTATGCATCTTATGAGGGGCCTTGTCAATGAGGAAAGTGATGTGTGTAAATTCATAAGTCATTTATTTTAAGAACATTAATTACTATACCATCTCTTAAAATTTGGTGCTTATCTCTACTAAGTTTGTTGGGCATGTATGGAATTCTCTGGCAAGAAAGTTTTTTAAATTTGTCTAACAGCCTTAAAACATCTTCCCATTACTAAATTCTTCACCTAAAACTTAATGTGCCATACTATGGGAAAAACTTTTTTTTTTCAGAGAAAATCAGCTTGGATCACACAGACATAGATTTTAGAATAGAATGTAGAATTTATTCTTAGAAATTCTTAATTTAGATAATACATGTGAATTTTTGTGATGATAGACATGTTCTCTTGCTATTGTTTCCAGTGTAGCAAAACCAAGAGACACATGTGGCAATTTTCACTTGAAATGTGGCTAAAATTACAGAGCAATGGAATTTTAAAAAAATTATTTCATTTAAATTTTAATAGCCACATGTGCTTAATGGCTATTTTATTGTATAGTATAGCCATAATCCATCTGAAGTACAATTTTAGACAAGTATTTATGTCACATTCCTTGATAATAATTTTGATATATATGGAGACAGTTGCTTTTGACCTTAGCAGTGTACATTTTAAATAGCTCAAACAAAATTTATTTGTGCATGGAATTACTTTGTTGTGCTCATAAAATGATATCCCCAAATTTAGCAGTGCTACCTGCTGCAAAATTTGACCCAAAGGTTACTGGAGATCTTTAGAATTATGATATCCATGGCCTTCTCCCTCCAGCCTCACCTTTCCTGCTTTTCTAAAAGGTGTCATAAACATCACAGTTACTTTTCCTTAGTGGAGGTCAGGGAAACTGAACTCCTCCCTGAAAAGGCAAGCTAGGAATCCTAAAAAGGCCATTCTCCTTTCTGTATTAAAAATCCTTATTCCAAAGCGCCCCTACTCTATTGTCAGAGTAGACAATTCTACAGTGAAAGGTATAAAGGAATCAGGATAGGACTTGCTCTGTTTTGTCCTTTGTCTATGCTCATTAGGCTATGCCTCATCTAATCACATAAGTACATGGCTCTCCAGTCGTCACCAAACATAAACAAAGGAACACAGTTTTCTAGGGGTCTTTGTGTCCTCGTTTATGAAGACTTCCATATCATATAAATACATTTTATCAAGTTTTTGGTTTGTTACCCAGTGTCAGTCATGGTCATGAGATAGGTGAAGAATCATGTTAAAGCTTTATGACTCTCAACTTCATTCAATGGGGGAAAAATAGTCTTCCAAAATGAAGAATGTTGATTCAGAAATAAGTGGGCTACATATAGATTCATAGTGAATATTTTAAGTAAAATAGCTTATTATGAATAGTAAAAAATTGAGGAGTAAAAATTTAATTTGAATATGTGATATTATGTAGCAATTTTTACTCTTTATATTAATTATCCTGAAATCAGTATTGCTACACAGGCCAAGATTAATTTAAAGATATTAAAATTTATCAGAGAAAACAGGAGTCATACAATCTATTTGGAACATAAAGCTAAACAAAACAATTTTGTAAATATAAAATTCATGTGCAAAGGATAAAAAAATTGCCAAATTATGATTTGAGTGATTTTTTTGTCAATAAGATAAAATACAATTGAATTAACTGGCTATTCTGAGGCCAGTGTCTAGACTATGTTTTCAGAAACATTATTAAACTGCTATTGTGTTTTATTATGCAGTTAGTATTCATTATTCTTAGTTTGAAAACATTGCTTTTATTGTGCAATATTTCATAAATTTTATTAATTGAATATGTACTCCACTTATACTGACATGCTTGTAAAATAATGTGTACACATGTTTAAGTTTTTAACCTTATATAATTTCTTCATTTTACAGCTGATTTTTAGTGTTGGTATATATAGTTTCTTGACAAATATATGCTTTACGTAAATTCAATTTAAACAAAATGAGAATTTCTTTCCAAGTTAAAGTTTTTATATTATATGTTTGTGTGTGTGTTTACATGTGAGCACACACACAATTGTGTGTCTTTACATGCATATACTTGTTTATTTGTGCAACCACAGATGTTTACTTAAGTGATTGCAGAATGTGCATGCCACAGGGGACATGTGGAGGTCAGTAGAAAAACTGAAGTGTTGATATTAGCCTTCCAATTTGTTTGTGAAAATCTGAGCAATGGTTTCTTCTCCGTCTGCCTCCAGTCTTCTCATGGGACACAAGAATCAGAGATGAATACTACTAAGTCTGACTTCCATGAATTCTTGAGATATAAGCTTGAATCCTTGTCCTTAAATTGTAAGCATTTACCGCACTGAGTTATCTCCCTAGCTCTTATGGTTGATAATTTTGCGTATAGTATTCTTTTTACAAATAAGGTACTACTCTAGCTGTGAAAACCCAGTTTGGGGTTACATTTCTTTAGCAAGCCTTTGCTTATTTTTACTGAGAATATATGCTAAATACAGAACACCTGCATTAAATCAATGTGTCAGTGTGGTTTGTACAGCAACATATCCAATAAATATTTATCTTTTGTAAAGATGTTATTCAGACTTACCAAAGATAATAATTTTGGGGAAAGATTTTCTTCATGGTTTGTTATATAGGAAATGTCAAATAGACAAAAGAAAAGAATGGCAAAGATAGTAAAAAAGTAATTAAAGTGTAAGTTAAGAAATCAGATTTGGACTAACAGTATGTCATCTCAAAATGATGACTACCAAAAATTATATTCTGCATCTAAGGTTTTATTATACACCTATGACTGCACATACAGAAACTAAACTTGGACAACACCAATAGACCTGCCAAACAGGATAGGTAAAAGCTCACAAAGCCTCAACCCTATACAGAATACTACAGGGACTCAGAATGTTGAGAAATAGAACAATGCTCTTAACTAAGAGAAGGAACACCAATTGATCATCAAACACAAAAGGTCAACCCTGAACACATATATCCAACATTAATCAGACTAAGCAGGGTATATTTAGGAATGAATATATACACACACACACACACACACACACACACACATACATATGTACATGCAATACGATTAGCAGAGAAAGTGTCCATGAATTTAAAGAAGAGCAAGAAGGATTGTGGGAAGGTCTGGAGGAAGAAATGGAAAGAAGAAAAGTATCAATTTTATTATAATCTCCAAAAGTATATAAATAGATAAAAGAAAGCTTCAACGGTGCCAATGTTTTTATATTACTGTATGAAATTTACTATTTGTTTTGCTTCCATTTGTTTAAATATATGAATTATTTAGGGTATAGCCTAAGGTATGTCAATCATGTGCTCCAAAGTAGTTGTTGTGGGGCTCTCAACAGTGGGAGCAGATAAGTCTTTGACTCTTTTGCCTGCTCTTAGGACTCATATTCTCCTATTAGATTGTCTTGTCCAGGTTCCATATGAGGGCTTTTGCCTTAATACTGTGTCTTATTTTGTTGTGTTTGATTGCAGTGTCCTGGAGGCCTGCTCCTTTCTAAATGGAAATGTGAAGTGGGGTGGAAAGAAGGAGGAGTCAAGGTGAGGATGAGCTGGGAGGAGTGGAGAGATTAGAAACTGTGGTCTGGATGTACTGTATGAGGCAAAAATCTATTTTCATTAAATAAACAAATAAAATAATATTTATTCTTTTATATCACACCGCTAAGGTCAACAGGTGCTTCAGAAAAGACAGGATATACAGCTCAATGAAATAATTAAAGAATCCAGGAAATATAGGTCAATTCTTGAATCTTCTACCTGTGACTTCTCTGTTTGATCTTGATATGTTGCCATTTGGCTAATAGGGTGGTAGTTAATTATCAGCAACTTTATTAAGTGGAATCTAGAAGGTGTATCTTAATTCTCCTGGAATTAGTCATATTAAGATTTATTTCCATCTAGGTTAGCTAAAAGCTCATCTGAACTCACCAAATATCTGACAGAATAAAATGCATCCTGAAGATTAAATACCAACATTGTCTATATTCTTTCTTTTCCTGATGTTTATGTGTAAGCATATGCAACTTGTACATAAGATGAAGTACCATATTCTGATGCATAGAAACTTTCTATATGTTTACATTACTTAAACACATTTGCTTGTATTGTGTCATTTGCTTGTATTTCAAACTTATAAAATAATTTCTTATAATATTTGGAATGTGTAGTGTACTATAATTATCCATTGCCACTCTATTGTTTAATATCACCCCAGGGCTCCTTACAATAATCTAAAGGCAAATTAGTGCTCCTTTATCAATATTCTTTCATTTCTTGTACTCTTATTTACCAATTCTATTTTTAAAACAGGATTATTAAATCTTCAGCTTTCTGAAAATTTTGCAGTCAAGCTTTATATTTTTACCTAATGCCTATTTCTTATTTTTAACTGCTCTTTCCATTTTGAAGCTTAATGTTGTCCTCAGCCGAAAAATCATCTGAATCAGACAGAAATCTCTTGACTTATAACATGTCTCTTCTGTAGTTCTAGGATTTCAACTGTAACATGAAAGTGCATAATATTGAATACTAATTGAATAATAATATTGAAACATAAACATGAATACTTCAATGATAAAATTGAGGATATCACTCTCAATTTTAAAATAGAGACAATGATATGCCTTGTATTGGTATAAAATATAAACTTTTCCATCACACACCTTTTAGGTAAGAAATATTAGAAAATATTTTGTGGCTGTTTCTATATTATCATGGAATTACAAAATAACATAGAATCAGAAAACATAGATATTTCAATATTAGTTTTTATGCTTTGAAAAGAGTTGTTATGTGCAAAAATAGTGAAATTGTCATTAAAGGTGTCATGCGTATGTATCTACCATATTTATGTACATTTTATCCAACATTTAAATTAAATGTTAAATTCAGAAATCATTTAACCAAAGATACATAATTAAGATGTAAAATGTTTTGGCTTTTTGCAAAATCAAAATAATTTATTCACACCAAAATAAATAATTGCTGAAGTGCAAGATTTATTATTGATCTAATCTAATATATTCCAGATGAGAACCATTTTATAGTGGTGATCAATTTATTATCCTATATATGTAAAGTATCTCATGAGAAAACTAATATCTAATAAACCAAGATGTGATGTCATACACATGTTTAAAACCTTGAAACAGTACTAACATGAATTTCAGCAAACACAAAAATAGACTTTATATAATTACCCAAAGAGGAAATTATTGTCCTTTCACATTTCCTTTTCTAGCATTCCCAAGGAAGCCAAAGGTTTTAAAGCTACTTTCCATTTTGCTATTGTAAATGTGAAAAGGAATGATTAGCAAAGTTGAGGAAGATTCTCCTTCAGAAGCTTAGCAATTCTTCAAATCTGACAATGACACACGGAATTTACCATGATAGTAGTTATAAGTCAGATTTCTGCTGACTTGATTTCAATGGAAGAAATCATATAGTTGACTCAAATCAGCAAACATGAACACATTTTCCGGTTTCTCATTTTGCATTTGCTGCAGCCAACAAGCTTTGCCAAAGCAATAAAGCCTGTACAACTTCAAATGAGTAGGTGTTTCCAAAACATTTCAATTACTCTCCTGATGACTCTGACAGATGTGGGGCAAAACTGATTTTCAGCATGCAAAATAAGGCATTTCAAGGCAATTACAATGCCCTCTCTCACACAATTCCATCTCCTTTGTCCTTTACACATGAATAATTATGCTCACAGCTTTCTAGGGATTATGAAGAAGAAAGAGGAAAATCTCATAGAGAAATCACAAGGGGCAGCCTTCCAAATTCATTTCAATAACATTCAAGAAGCCCATTTCATTTTGGGATCTTCTTCTGACTGATGATGACACAAATTAAAATAATAGTACGAGTGAGCATGATGAGATGGCCCCTACTATCTTCTCAGCAGAACGACAAAAGCTTTTGCTTTCAAACGCATCGCTTGTGCTTTGCAGGACTAACTCAAATTGTATTACCCTTTATGCATTGTACTTGAAAGCTCAAATCAATTATGACTTTAAGAAACTCAGCATTTTACAGTGACAAAAGCTTCTTTTTAAAATGGCAATATGTTTTTCAGAACTAAGATGCCCATTCTTCTTGCAATAAAACATTAGGCTCTCGGTTTAAAATCCCTTTGTATATTTTATCAACAAATTAAAATTCTTACATTCTAGTATTGGATCTTATGTGGTCTTTCTTAATTATCTTAAACTAATATATCTATGCCTAATATTTTTGTTATGTTAGCATTTAAAAACTCCAATCCATCCCTTAGTTTTAGGATGTGTAAGTTGAATCTCTTTTGTAATAAATTGCTTGCTCTACCCTCAATAACTGTCCTCTTTTATTAATGAGATGAATAAGTAAATTAATTATTAAGTGAGGCAAATGGGGACAATGATACGGAAAGATATTGTCAATATGTTTTCTCTTTTATTCGATTACATAAATATAAAGTAGTTCATTCACCCGATGAGTTCTAGGAGACAAAAGACCAGCATCTTGAGAAATGGTGGTAAAGATGGCTATGCTAAATTAGTCTCGTCTCATTACTAGATTTACGGTCTATCATCTCAGTTAGATGTATCTATCCATGGTTTGATATTAGTCCAATAAAATCATATGAAGACTCTATGACACGGTGACTTCCTTCAGTTCCACTGCTTCTCCTACACAGAAAGGTCAAACTGAAGAACAGCTTGTTTCCCATAGTTCGAATGTGCCTGAGGCAACAAAGTAATGATTCCTTATGTCTCTTTTGTACATTGCTGATATCCCTCTATGTCTTCTGTCCTTAACTTCGTTAGGCTTTTGACAGTCAAAGTCCTAACAAGATATAAAGAAATAGGCAGATAAACATGAAAAAAGTGACATTTAAAAAGTTAAGAGGAAGCACAGATATAACGAATGTCCAAAAGGAGTCTATGTATAGTATTGAGGAATCTGGGCCACAACATATAGGAAATATTGCACTTTCATAGTGCAGGAAAGTGCCATGCATGCTACCAGAGAAACAAAATCATAACTAGTCTTAACCAGTTTTGAGTACTGTGGGTTACAAAAAGTTATGGAATGACAAGACATGTCAACTGATAGAAATAGTGGCAGGGATATCATATGAGCACGCTATCATTTTCTGATTACATTTAAAACTTACTGTAGAAGATGGAATCTATACCTGGCACTGTTACCAAAAGCCTGTGGCTGGACAAGTTATGAGCTTTAGCAGAAAACCTATTGCTATTAGTCTGCTAAATGGATAGATATATTATCAAACTGAAAGCTGAAGACTTATTTTGATGTCTATGGATTAGTGCATCTCCCAGTCATTCATAATCCTCTTTAGAGTATATATTTTTCCTTGTAGTAAATGATGATTAACATAGAGATCTATAACTCGTTAAGGTACAGAAATTAAAATATATATATATATGGAGTACCCATTCCTAATTGGAACAGATACATACTGTCTTCATTGCAAATCCAGAGATCCTTTCAGAAGTAGGAGTAGGAAAAGCTTCTGGGTAGTGGAAACTGTTTTCTGGCAAAAAGCAGGATAGTTACTCCTATGAACAGAAAGCAGCTGTGTCAGACACAGGTTTGTGTAGGCTCAAGACAAAAAACAATACCAACATAGACAGGGAGCTGTCTACATATTCTCACCTCCAACTAAGAAACAATTGGCAATCGATAGCTTCTTGGAAAAGGATAGTCATTCTTCTTGAATGTGTGGACTCTGGTAACTTGATCATACATCATCCAAATACTCAAGAGTACATTGATAGCAGCGATTGAACTTGCTGGGTTTAAAAATTAATGAGGACACAGTATTAGGTGAGTATATAAAGAGGGTGGGTCTGGAAAAGGCTGGAAGAGAGGCTGTGATTATGATCAAAATACATTATTTGAATTAAATAAAATTAAAAATAACATAAAAGATGCAAATAAACTCATTTTAATGCTGGAAAAAATACTACTTGGCACCAAATGCTGCCAAAGTCAATGGTAGATTAATTGAATCTAATTCTTCATAACAAATTTATTCCAGAATTTTCTACTTCTCTAATTCTATAATTATCATCTATATGTTCTCTTATTGGAATGAAGGTAGTCTTTCTGAGCTGGTTGGTAAGAGCAGACAATTTAATAAGAACAACTAAGAACAAAAATGTAGGTTATGTGATTTAATATACTGTTACAATTAGGTAGTCCTATTGCCAGCATGAAATGAACTCTTGACAAATGAGCCCCTAAATCTGAGTATCTTCTTTTTGATTATTCCAGAAAGAAAATAAAATAATTTAAAAATTCAAAGAACATGCTCTCCTATCAATAATCAGCCTTCAGGTGTGCTGTAAAGCAAAGGAATATGGAAAGGCAAAATGAGACTCTAGCCTGCATTGAATAACATTTTATGAACAGGAATAGAGTTTATAACATCGGAGGCAAAGAGGTAGAACATGAGAGTGTGAAGTAATATGCAATTTATTTTCTTAAAACAGATCTTGCCCATTATATTCCAGTTCTGTCTCTCCTTAGAATAGATATTCTTATTGGACTTTTATCTGCCATCACTTTCTGACATAATAGACATCTTGTGATTTTCCATTTTATCACACAATAAAGTTCTTTCATGATATCAAAAATAACATGACTTGAAGCTAACTAAATGTAACCCCCAGTTTTACCAGAGGTATTTCAGTTTAAATGGGTTTAAAAATCTGTAACTGTTTGTAAAGAATGGCTTATGAGGGACTTTGAAGAATTTTACCAAAAAGAATTCAAAGAGTTTTACAGCTTTATTTCCTCTTAAAGTACATAGAAAATTTCTGCAGTTCACTACACCCAAACAAAACAAACCAAGAAAGACGTTTCTTTGTATTTCTGCCTCTCTTTTGGCAGTTTTCTTCATATTATAATTGTGGTTTAAAGAACATCACTATTGTACAAATTTCTTGAGTTTCACCATCTTTTGTTTATTTGCCTGTGGCTCACATTTAATTAAAGCTCAACAACAATGTTCTGCTTATTCCTACACAATACCAAAAGCAGGCTGTACTTAAAGTATCACCAAGGTGACTTCCTATCCAGATTCAAACTCAGGATTTTTTTCCCCTTTGTTAAATGTTTCTCTTTGTCTTTAATATCACTGGCATTAAGAGCTTCTTAACTCCTCTTTTCATCTAAAATGCACTACTGGTAAGGCAATCGTATTCATTTTATTTTTACGAATTAATTCTGAAATACTCGTAGATTTTCCTTCTAATTATCCCTTCCAGTTTAAATGAAGTTGAAAATTGCCTCTTTTGTGTGTATTATTTTATTATCTGAAATAACAACAGATAGTGATAATTTGTTTGCAGTTTACCTTTCTGGCTCTTTTACAATTTGATTAAAAAAATTAGAGAACAAATATTCATTCCTTACATCTTTTTGGCTGCTAAGCAAACTGAAGGTCTACCTATTTAATGATGAAAATACATTGACAATCAAGTTGTAAAATGTCATTCTGTGCTTATTGTCTTTTTATGTCCCTGAAATAGCTAAAGTCAAAGCCAAGGTAATTTCTGTAGCATCACATTTCTACTTTAGGTGACCTGGGACTTTAAAAGAGGCTGAATGTTTTAGTGAATCTACTTGACTCAACGATATGAAAGTCTTGCCCTAAAAATGTAGCTCCTAACACCAATAAATTATTATAATGACCATGGATTTATATAATGAGAACAAATTTGATTAATAGGTGGGGAAGTTTTAAAATACAATGCAATTAAAGCCAAAATGGCACATTGTATGCATTTACATATTAACATTTACATTAATGCTAGATATAAATCAGTCTAGGAACAGATGGAATATTTCATGTATATGTGTAAATAAGCTCATTTTTGCCTTTATATGCAATACTACCCCTCTATTTAGAAGTGAAATAGAATATGCTTGAATTTAAAACTTTGACAAAATAAATTTCTACCTACAGGTTAGCCACTCAAAAACTTTTGATATTAATTTTGATGTCTATTTAATAATCTCTACACTTAATATTTTTAAAGACAAACCCAATCTATTGCACTCCAGGGAATTATACTAGTAGTCCATAAGGAATGCTTAAATTAGCTTTTTAAAAAAAGTTTTTTAATACCTATGAACATCATATCATCTAAAATTACTATGAGATTCTGTTCAGCTTTTTTAAAATTAAGTATTCAATGTTATAGAAAACTAAGAAGTTTTTAAAGTATCCGGGCTGGTCTTGAGCTCACTCTTTATCCCAAGCAGGAATTGATTGTTTAAGTCTCCCCCATATTTTAGACTGTGAGCCTACATCAGCAGACCCATCTGGAAACTTGGAATTTTGAATGAGAGAGAGGGGAAAAAATTGCAGCAAATCACATAGGACCTCAGGGACAGTGCTGAAGTTTGAATGGTATGTGCTTGACACTGATAGGCTGGACTACTGTAAGTGTAAAACTTTGGAAAAAGATTTCTTCCCTCCCTCCNTTCTTTTCTTTTATTTTTGTGAACTTCAGAGCTTTAGTGTGCAGGACAAAAGGCCACAGTTCTATCTGACCACCCCCAAACTTTTAAATTGCTATTGCTCTGAGATCCTGATGACCCCCTTCATGATCTCCACTGGAGTTTGAAGAGAACAGAACCAAAAAGCTGTGAGATTCCTTCTTTAAACACAGACAGTATTTACAGTTTGCCTTTATTCTAGGGTAAAAGCCACACTGGAATTTATAATTAAGCTAAATTTATTTTTCCTTCCTAAATTTCTTTGCCGTGACTTCTTTTTCTTAATTTCACGGTGTTTACAATCCTCTTTTGGAACTTTTGTGTTTTTCTTAGCACCCCGAGTTACCTCTTACGTTCACTGTTCAAAGTGACTCCAGTTTTTCTGGATCTCAAACACCTCGCATCTGAATCTCCAGACTCCTGTGTCTTTCTGAGTCTTCATCAAGATTTCTGCACCTGTCTCACTTCTTTTCTCCTCTGCTGCATAAGGCTGGGGAATCTCACTCTGTTCTCCAGACTTCAGCACGTTCTTTTCCCACTGACTTTGCCCCTTAGATATAGACTTCTTGGCTCCATCATCTGTGTTCCGGTACTCTGTCTCCTGGGAGTGCTTCATGTTCTCGTTTATCTTCATCCTGTCCTTCTCTACAGATGCACCAACCTTGGGTCTTTCCTGCTTTTCAGTGGTTTTCTTTCTGTGTCTGGAGGGACCCGGCGTTTTCTTATCTGGAGGGGCTTGATGTTTCTACTTAGGCTTACTCTTCTGTTTTCATGACCTTGCTACCCTGAACCTAAGTAACAGAGGGCTGCTCTCAGAAAGAGGCACGTGTCACCTGAGCCCGTGAAGATGAAACACCTGAGATGCAAGTCAAGCAAAACTAAGCCAGTGGAAAAGGATTTCTTAATGAGGAAAAAGAGTATAGTTAGGATGCAAATGGAAAACGAAAGCACACAATCAGTAGAAGGATGCTCTTCAAAAGGGGCTTCTTTTCATCATCTACCAGCCCCAACGAACATCCTTTCCATTTAGTTTATTTCACAACAAATTATGTGCCTCTCTTTTCTGTAGTCATTTTATGCTTCCCATTCATGGTTCCAACTGCAAATTATGTTTAAGTCTATAAGCAGGCTACAATTTGGGATATAATAGGGCTAGAATAATTATATTTTAGGCCTATTCTTATTCATATAAACGAATTATCTGTCTGGTATTAAAATGTAGGGGGGGAAAGGCAAATCTTTAAAACATGGCATTTAATTAGATTGTGATGAGAAGTTATTTATAATAGGAAAGAAGTTACATGGTCCTGGGTGGAAGCTCCTGTATACAGTGGTACTTGTTCCTATAGTCGTAACTATTCTAGGACATGTGGTCTTCATGTTCTTTAAAATTGCTTTACTTCTTTTTATTTAAACTGAGGAACTAGGGCATTCTCTTGAATGGTACAGAATTCTACAAAGCAAAAGTATTCATTCTAGTGAAAAAGAAACAGCAAAGATTACATTTTTCTTCCACTTGTGATTAAAGTATAATTGAAATCTAAGGTGCACAAGTTGGATCCACAAGTAGCCTTGATTACCACTTTCCATACTGATGATTCATAAAGAAGCTTACAGAAAAACTGCAAGATGGAAAGTGAAGATGATGCGAATGTACCATAACTTCCAGACCTTCTTCTGTATTTCTGGTCCCAGCTCTTCAGTTTTCAACTCAGGACCTGGGATTTGTGATGAGATGAGTAATACAGATAGTAGGTAATTATTCTTGTTGCATCAAAAATCATTATGAATATACTTATTAAAATATGATTGTTGATTAGTCATAATTATAGTTTCTGGAAAAAAGTACTCAGTTGAATTAAATCCCTAGTGGGTGCTTTCTAATAAGTGAGGTAAGGTTACAATGTCAGTGTCAATAATTTTGAAATCAGATGACATAGAACATCGTTTTCTCTAAGTGATACCAACTTAAACCTTTACAGTTATTATAATGATGGACACATCTAACATAAGACAATTCCTATAAAATTTTATAGTCATGATGATACTTTTCCTTTTAAGATCAACTGAACTCTAATTTTTAAAGCATTCTTTTAACTATATTTGAGTCTTAAGGGACTGTGCAAGAACATGCCACATTACATTGCAATTAATAAACCGCCAACATGTATCATAAGCATAGCTTCAATAGTAAAATTAATAACATCCTTACAGTTCAATATATACTGAATGCTATGAAATTTATTGTCAAGTTGACCTGGGATACCAAGCCTCTAGAAGCAAATACAGCTCAAAAGAATAATGTACCCAGTCTGTCAGATTCTATTGCTGTAATTCTAGAGGATTAATACTCAATATAAATAGCAGCGTGACCATGCTAAATGAAGTGTAATTAGCCTATCAGACCTCAGTCTAGAGTGCCTGGTATAGAAACTGGACCAGATTTCACCTACCCCAATCCTTCTGATTCTATAGCCTGCATTGACTGACTAGATCTACACATTATATTTAAGTTCTGTTGCTCACATTATATTTCAAATGCTGTTGAGATGTCTAAAATGTAGAGCAAGAAAGTAAATATAAAAAATTCTGATTCATGATTCAATTAAAATTTGCTTTCTCATGAAAGATTATGGTTCTGTAGTGAGTTACATGGGCCTCGATTATTTCATTTACACTTTCAACGTACAAAAGTTTGTCAGTTATATCTGAAATGTATTTTATCATTATGGATGCAATGAAAATACAGGTATTTTGAACATAGTGTTCTAAGTATTATAGTCCTAATGAATGATGAGCATGATACATATTTGAATCATGCAACACTCTCTGACAGTGCCTCTAATGCACACTATTTACAGACTATTATTGGTATCTGGGCTTAGTACAAAATTTTGGAAAATAATATATGCAGAATAATTTAACATTACTTTGAAATATAGTTTTCATTTCATAAGTTATAGAAGTATTAATTTGCTATAACACCAATGGACAATGAAAAAAATATTAATATTATTTTATTTAAATTAAATTAAGAGACATTGTTTGGTGTGATACTCGTGTTTATCTTGAGCTTGAGGGCATGGTAAAAATTTAAATCTTGCAGTTTTATTATGTTTTCTATCCTTTAAACTATAAGTAAATAAAATTCCTAATGTGATGAGGTAAGCTATTGAGTATATTTTGTTTGAAAAACTCATTTAAAAATTCAAGAATAATTAATTAATCTAATTAATCTTAATCAATAAAACCCCAGGAGTTAGATATTGTGGTAAAACCTGGAAAAATCAGAGAACATGGAGCAGTTGCCAGTTATTTCCTGCCTCCTTCTACTGTCCAAAAGGGGTGAGATCCTGTCTATACCCCAACTTTTCACTTCCTGACTACCTCCTGTGTACTGGCACTAAAATGTGTACCACCACTGCCTAGTTTCTATTGTGAGTTAGTGGCTAGCATCTTCCTCTAATCTTCAGGCAAGCTTTATTTGTCAGAACACAAACAAAATATCACACAACAAAAGAGATTTTATACAAGTCTTTTTCTTTCATGTATGCATATGTGTGTGTGTGTGTGTGTGTGTGTGAATCATCTATCTGTGCATGTGTACATGCAAATGAGTACTTTTGTAGAGGCATATGTAGAGGTCTACACTGATTTTTCCTCTACCACACTCTATTTTAGTTTTGAAGATGCTATCTCCCCCTGCACCTGAGCTCATCAGTTCAGAGAGTTTTGAAGTCCACAGAGAAACAGGAGCAATTTGTTTCCACCTGAGGACACACAGGAACCATCTGTTGTAGGGAGGCCCTTGTTCATTTCCTGGCTGCCCAGACTCCCAATATAATCACACATAAACTATATTATTTAAATAACTGCTTTACCCATTAGCTCTAGTTTCTTTATGGCTAGCTTTTACATATTAATTTAACCAATCTCAAATAATCTGTGTATCACCATTTGGCAGTGGCTTACTTGGATAGCTTTGGGTTGTCTGTCTCTGGCTCCATGACTTCTCTCTAATTCTGCCATTTTTCTCCAGGCATTTAGTTTAGTTTTCTCCACCTAGCATTGCTCAATCCTATCACAGGCCAAAGACAGTTTCTTTATTAACCAATGGTATTCACAGCATACAGAGGGGAATCTTACATCACCTCCCATTTTCTGTTTAAATAAAAGGCATGTTTTAACTTTAACATAGAATAATTACATACAACAAAACAGTTATCAAGCAAGAATTACAGTTTTAATATTTATACCTACTTTATCTTTTATCATATCTAAGATAAAGTACAACTATAAATTATTCAACACCATCAAAGACTCGAGAAGGATATATTATTACCTATATAAACAGGAAGTTCATTATAAGCAACTTTCAAAACTCTAGAAATGACAGAGACATCCTGCTGCATGAACAGTCACCCAAAGTTCTTCTGTGACATTGGAGGATCCGTCTTCAGCCTACAGGTCCTTAGTATCAGTCACTTTCTCCTGAGTTCTGCAGAATATTTGACAGACTCATTTAACAGGAACCCTGAAGGATTGTCTTACCTTTAGGCAAGTACAGCAGTCATTTATCTGTGGGTCCTGCATGTCCAGTTCATCAAGCAGTCCTGGCAAGAGCAGTTTCTTGCCCAAATGGCTAACCAGCTCCATAAGGAGCCTCTTTGATGCTCATCATCCTCTCTTCTTAAAGTAATTGATACTGCCAGGAGAAGATGGGTCTCATTGTCACAAAAAGTCCTAAGTTATTAAAACATTTATATAGCATATTCTGAAGGTATCTGAACGATTAGAGAAATACTTATATAACTGAACTATATATCTAGAACACCTAACTAACGTGACTACTAGCTTGACTATTATACATGACTCCCTATTAACCTATATTTTGTGATTATACATTATATTTTTAAATGAGCTGTACAAACCCAATACCTCAATTAAGATTAGAAATATACATATAACAGGATTGGTCTTAAATACGAATCCATAGAACAAGATCCATACCTATGAAAATCTCTATTGCATATCCTCCTTTAAATATAAAGAAACATTTATAAACAATATTTGGAGATTTAGGTGTAGTTCTCTCTAAACTGCTTCCTGTTGTTTGTTGGGTAGAATAATTTTTGAGGGATGTTCAAGGTGACCTTTCAGTGGTCTTGGTCCATCAAACCACATTAATCTGGAAGGATTCCACAGGTTCTCATACTCTGTAGAAACAAAAGAAGAACCTCTTTTCCAAAGCAACAAATCCTTAGACCCAAATTTTGAAGTCAAGATACCTTTAGATTATATATGCTGGCTTACTTTAACAGTCTGTACAATGAAATGTCTCTCTGTACTTAACTCATTCACAGTCAAAAAATTCAAAGAAAACCAATGGTATGTATAATCCAGACTCACTGTGAATTTTCCATCGTTATGTGGCTTATTTTTCTTTACTCCCTTTGATCTATGACTATCTGTACTCTGTCTCTTTAAAACTTTACTTTTTTAACAAAAAACTATTTACTTATTTTTAACACTCTGTACCCTTATTATTTTCTCTTTCTCCAAGCCTATGTGCATTTTTTAAACACACTGTGACACATTTAGGGGTCTTTTATATCTGAAGCTGTCCTATTGTGTATCTGTAATTCTTTACTGTCCAGAAACGCTTCCTAAGATATTAAGCAGCAAATAAGTGTTCTTTGTCTTTTGACTCCACCCATTCCAACATTTTGGGGCAGAGGTCTGTTTAGTGCAAGCCATGCCCATAGCCCCATTTTCAGGTACACAGATCTTCTATGCTGCCATTGATGAAGTTTTAGCACCGTGTTCACAAACCCATTTAAATACTTCATAGCCAAACCTCATCAGAGCTTACACTGGAATCACAGCCCAGAAAACTGCAGTTTCAGAAAAGCATGGCTTTTTTGTGCTACCTCTGAATCAGGAAAACCTCTCTTAAAGGAGCTGCAGCCTGCTGCCAGCAAGCAGAGCTCATCTGAAAGAAGAAATGTTGCCAAACATTGCTTTTAAGTGTCTAGAATTCCTTTCCAAGCCCCCTCAGATTTTACACAAATTTAGTCAGTCCCATGTTGCTATGCTAATTTATTGTAAGAAGCCACTTGTTTGTTTTCCAGCTGCCCAGACTCCCAAAATAATCACACAGAAACTATATTATTTAAAACATTGCTTGGCCCATTAACTCTAGCTTCTTATTGAATAGCTTTTACATATTAATTTTGCCTATCTCCACTAGTCTCTATATTGCCATGTTGGAGTGGCTAACTGGCAAAATTTTGGCATGTCTGTCTCTGGCAGTGGCTCCATGTCTTCTTTCTAACTTCACCTTCTTTCTTCCAGCATCCAGTTTAGTTTTCCCTGCCAAGCTTTATTTTACCCTGTCATAGGCCTAAGATAATTTCTTTATTAACCAATGGTATTCACAGCATACAGGGAGAAGCCTACATCAACCATCCCAGGAGAAAATAGTATTTACAAAGGTTGAACGTGCTAACCTCTTTACCTTGAAAGTCCCAGTTAAAAGACAAAGTGTTTCTTTATAAATTGCCCATGTTAATGCATTTTGTTGTAGCAGAAGAATATTCATTAAACAACCACCCTTTGATTCAAGTTTATAAATTTACAGTAGGCTGCTGCTGAAGCTCTGTTTATTGTATGATAAATGATGGGTGAGACAGAATAGTTAGGAGCTAGAAATATTTTGAAGGCCAGATAGAAAAAGAAGCCAGAAGAAACCTGTTGGATATAATTTCTTCAATTCTTATTCAGGCCATTATTCCCTTATTTGTAAGAAAGAAAACGAGAGATAGAGAGAGAGAGAGACTCTCTCTCTCTCTCTCTCTCTCTAGAAATTAATGTGCAAGTCTTGGCCAAGGAAATTCACAAACATCTCATATCTTACTGAACAAAACAAAAACAAAATAAACAACAACCAAAAATCAATCAGTCTTATAAGAATCTGTTTAAATAAGGTAACACAAGAGGTTACTGTTATTGTTTTCTTTGTTTTAGGTGGTATTAATAGACAAATTAAAATAGATAAATTTGAGACAGAATTTAAAGTTTTGCAGAAACTAGTTTAGAAGGTTTTGCATGCAGTGCTGAGCTTTGCAAGGTCAGATAGTTCTAAATTACATGAAATGCAGAGTGATACAAATTAAGAATCAATCTGTATGGGCCATATAGGACATTTCTCTAAACATCATACTTTTGAAATTTCTGAAATGAATAAATGGTTTATACTATGTGGACACCTAATAAAAAATTTCACAAATATCCAATTACTGATTTTTCTTTCCTCAAATAATGAAATGCAAATTTAATTGTAATGTTCTTCTGCTTTCTTCAGATAATATTTGTCCTGATCTAATGTAGATGCATAGTTTATTCTGAGGATTCCATTGAAAAACTTGTATATTTATGCATTCCAATCATTCTTTCCCACTTTGCTTTACCTCTACATGGTAAGGAACTGGTTTGTTTTCTTTTCTTTCAACAAAATTCTTACTGAGATTAGTAGCAACTCTTTGTGTGTACTCAGGAAGACACGTATACCATATTATTCCTTGTAAGAACAAATAATTTGGGTACAATTTAAATTTAGTATAGAAATGATTTATTTATATTTTTTAAACATTTATTTATGGGTTTTTACAGTATTTTCAGTGCAAACTGCATGGATTTTTTTAAGGGAATCACCTTTGCTTTCAGTGATATGATTCAGTTGACTTTTGAATTTCACAGTATTTGAGAAAGACCTGGATCGTCTTAATGTTGGTGTGTAAAGCTTCATCGTAATGAATATTTTTCCAATTTTCCAATGAATGTTTTTCCAAATTTTACAGAAAAAAATTAATATTATATCAAGATATGACTCAAATCCTTGAGAAACTGAGTGTCATTATGTAAGATAAAAATGAATTATCAAAATTTTATAATTTATTTCTACTAATCATATTAAAATTTATGGAAGTAACATAATTATAATTAGATAGTAAGCATTTGGAATAGGCATGATATGTTTTGCTAGTGAATACAGTTCATTTTTATTTGGAAAGAGTTGGTACTTATATGAATAAGATTGTTTTTTAATAGAACTACATTCATATTACAATATTGGACAAGTCATGATATTATTCCTTAAAAACTTGCTTTTTGTGCATAAAAATGCTGGATTATCTGTAAAATTTTTATAAAATTTAATTCAGACCAGAAAAAAAATCACAATTGTTTCCATAAATTAAGAATATATTGTGTTCCTATTGCTGACCATTTTCCCATTTGAAGCTTGAAATATTTAATTATATGCTGACTGAGGAAAATTAGCATTTTAAGTTTTTAAGTTTTGACTGCTTAAACACAATGCGTCTAAATGCACCTAAAGTATTATTCAGATATGTTTATTGAAAACGATCACTTAAATAATACATTTGACATTCTCTGCCATTTTTCTTTGTAACTCAGAACACAACATGAATATTTTTCTTCTGTTAATTTATTAGGTGCCTACTTAGTCATATTTATATCGTTCATTACTAGTGCCAGGTTATCTTGCAAATTATCCTTCTCTGACTCCTCATTAATATCACAGTCTGAGGTAACTTGAGAATAAAAATAATGGTTACAGTATCCACAACAGTAGACAATGTTCTAAATGTCATGGAAGTCATTTTCAGTGCAGTCTCTTATTTTTGCAGTATTGGCATTCTTTGATGTCAAGTGCAATCCAGAAAAGACAAGCATCTGTCCTGTTGAGTAGGTGAATGATTTCATTGCCCTCATTTGGCAAAAGAACATCACAGAGAACATAGCGATGTTCACAATATTTTTAAAGTCCATTTTGACCCAAGATTACATATGTCACAAAAACATTTCCTCCTCCAGCAAAGCCCAGCAGGAGACAAGCTTTTGGTTTCTTCTTCCCTTAATCCCTATCACTTTCTTGATTTTCATGGCTTAAATGTAATGCATATTGGCCAATGTTTTTAGCTGTTTCAGAATACTGCAGTCAAGTGTGGTACACTTAAAGATAACTAGTCATGATAATATTTTAAATTGATGCCATTAAAATTTGTATATATACCTGATGGCTTTGAATATTTATGAGATAAAATTTTTACATAGTACAGGATGTACATGTAATGAGGGATTCCACTCTGTATGCTCTAATTACCATTAATGAATAAAGAAATATATCCTGAGCCTGTGATAGGGCAGAACTTAGTTAGGTGGAGAAAACAAAACTGAATGTTGGAATAAAGAAGGGTGGAGTAATAGAGAAGCCATGTAGCCTTGCTAGAGACAGACACTGGAACTTTATCAGGTAAGCCACTGTCATGTGGTGATACACAGATTAATGGACATAAGTTAAATTAAGATGTAAGTGTTAGCAAATAAGAAGCTAGAGCTAATGGACCAAGCAGTGACTTAAATAATATGGTTTCTGTGTGTTTACTTTGGGGTTCTGAGCAGCAGGGGACCAACAAGTGGCCCCTCCCCCAACAAATTCTTGCCAATGTGGTTGACTAAAATCCACTTAAAACCTGAGAGGGCTTGAAAAGGAATTCTAGACACAAAAATGCAGAGTTTAACACAGATTCTTGCTGTTTGCTAGTGGCTAGTGGCAGCTCCTTTAAGAAAGGTTTTTCTGACTCAGTGGCAGCAGAAAAAAAGCAGCACCATTTTGAAATTCAGGCTTTCTGGGCTGTGCTGCCAGAGCAACCTTTGGCTCTTTCTAGAGACTGAATATGTGGATGGGGTTTTTTGAGCAGTGTACTGTGACTTGTTTGATGGCAATTTGGACCAGCTGTGTGCCTGGAAGTGAGGCAGTGTTCAAGGCTCTCAGAGGTGGCCAGCAGCTCTGCCATGCTGTACTGGGTGAGGCAAGCAGACAATGCCATGTTACCCCTAACAGTGACTCAGCTTAAGTTTTAAAGAAGTGTTTAGCATTTTAAGAAGCCATCCTGTTCAGAAAAGGCTCACAGATACACAGTAAAAACAGATTCAGACAGATAGAGACCTCTAAATGGGTCACATTGTTGGATAAATGTATGTAGGCTTAGGAGAGAGAAGAAAAACAGTATAAAGAGTTGGAAAAGAAGAAAATTGTTTAAAATAAATAAAGCAAAGTCTTTAAAGATACAGAGTACAGAGAGTCATAGATTTAAAAAGTTAAAAACAATAAGCTACATAAAGGTGGAATATACCGAACGAGTCTGGATTATGTATATTTCTGTGTTTCTTGAATTTTTTGACTGCAGAGAGATATTTAATTCTGGGGACTGCTAAGATAAGCCAACATATATTTTTCAAAGGTATCTTCAATTCAAAATATAGGTCTAAGGATGTTTTGCTTTGGAGAAGAATTTCTTTTTAAGATTCTACAGAGGTTGAGAACCTGTAGATTGCTTCTGACTAACATGATTTCATGGACCAAGACCATGCTTTGAACACCCCTCAAAAATTACTCTGCACAATAAACAGCAGGAAGCAGTTTGGAGAACGTTATGCCCAAATCCCCAAATATTGTTGGTAAATGTTTCTTTATATTTAAGGAGGGATATGCTATATTGCATTGGTATGGATCTTAGTTTATTGAAGCAAATTTAAAGTCAATTTTATTATTGTATATTTCTTCTCTTGATTAAAATATTGTGTCTGTGAATCTCATTTAGAAATGTAATGTATAATTAAGAAATATAACTTAATAGGTATCATCTATAATAGTCAAGTTAGTTAGTTTTTCTAGATGTACAGAGATATACTTCAGGTGGATAGGCATTCTTAGAACCTTTCAAAGACTACAAAATATGACACTTGAAATATTTTTAAAAATTAGGACTTTTCATGACAGTAAGACACATATGCTCCTGACTGCTCCAATCTCCTTCAAGATGATAGAAGAACTTTGGTTGACTGTGCAGGCAGCGAGATATCTCTGTAATTTCTACAGTTTTGGAAGTTACTTATAATGTACTTTCTGTGAACTTAGGTAATAAAATAGTTATAAATATTGTAACTGTAATTCTTTCTTGAATTATAGTTACAATATTTATAACTATTTTATATTTTATAATAACTAAGAAAAACTATAAGTTCTTCAGCTCCATCAAAGAATCTACAAGGATGTAATATTAGCTAAGTTACCTAGAACATGAAAGCATTCAGGCTGTTGAATTGGACGTTCAGACATTATCAAAAAGTTTTGATAAGGTGACAGACAGAATGTACCACCAGGATGGGAATCTACATGATATACAAGAAAATTTTAAGGAGGACATGCTATCTTTGAAGGAAAAAATTAATGCCTTGGAATCACAGGTGCAGAATGGGGAACAAAAAACTGATACCTTAAAGAAATCACTAGAAACACATGCAGGTCAGCAGACTCAGGATTTAAGAGAGACAATGATAAAAAGATTTGAAATGATTGAAGAAATTATTGGAGCTGGTGAACAAAGTGAGAAGGCACAAGGACAGGATATAATGCCACCACCAGCTATTAGAACTGGCTTACCCAGGGT
>LOEQ01003321.1:187029-197688 GCA_001685075.1 Bramus lutescens
CTTCTTCTTCTTCTTCTTCTTCTTCTTCTTCTTCTTCTTCTTCTTCTTTTTCTGCTGCTTCTTCTTCATTTTCCTCTCTTGTTTCCTATTCCTCATACATTCAGGTGAAAAACTCTGAGTAAGTCATTAAAGCTTTATGTTAACATGTATTACTGATATTTTTGGTAATATTTTCAGAAAACTTGCTTTCTTCTGAAAAAGAGCCCTGAGTAAGTCCATGTTCCTCAGATTTCTGTCTGACTGCTATATTCACATGTTCTGCATATTCTGCTTCATGCTATATGCCAGACACGAAAGACCAGACATAATATATTTATTTCAAAAATAATTTTTAAGATTCCCTATAAATTCAAACACTTTTTTGCAATATTTACTAAAGTAGTCAATATTCATAGAGTTTGTAAGAAGTCTTCAAACTTCTCATCAGCTCTGCCTTGGGAAAAGTCCCTTCTATATTACATAGACTCAATTTAATCAGAGAACACAGGAACGATGCGCAACATTTCTGTTACTGTGTTGAGTTCAATAAAAATGTTTAAAACTAACTGACTTAAAAATTTGAAATTTAGATTTATGGGGGAAGACTTTTCAAAATACTTATTAGTCTCCCTGGATGAGTATAAAACAATACTGGGACAAGAAAAATCAGAGACTTTTTAAATTAAATTTTTAAATTTAATTTACATAACAGCCATTGTTTCCTCTTCATCCTCTCATCCTATTTCCTCCCCCACCCTGTCTAGTTCCCTACCCAATCCACTCCTAAGAAACTGTAAGGCCTCCAATGGGAGTCAACAAAGCATGGCATCTAGTTGATCCTGGAACAACCCCCTCCCCCACCGCATCAAGGCATCCACCATAGGGAATAGGTTCCAAAATAGCTCAAGGAGTCTGCATGAAACCTATGTAGGCCCTCTACATATAGGTGACAGTTGGCTCACTTGGTCTGTGTGTGGGGTTGCTAGCAGTGGGACTAGAATCTAGCCCTACCTTTTGAATGCTTTATGTTTACTATTTTTCAAGTAATCAGATCTTTAATAATCAGACAGAAAATTTGAGAATATATTAGGCAAATATGTAAAAATTGGATAATGAATACAACTATTTTTCATAATTTAACCAGAAGGAGTCTCATTGTTAGAGACGAAATATGGGTATGAAAGCTAGCTGGGCATTTCAAATTACTCTGAGCCATTTACTTAATTTATATACGAGAATTGAGAATGCAGGAATATTTTATTTGATTCTCTAATGAATCAAGGTATGAATTGGGGACTATGGTTAAGCATATGGATAAATGAAACTTTGCAATTTATTTTAAGTAAGTAACATTTGAAACATGTATTCCTTCATGGCAATTGAATATAGTGAGAGCTGTCTTGTATTGTCCTTTATGAATCAGTTTCATAATCACTTTATATGTGGACTTCTGCATGTAGAAAAAAAGCCACTAGAATTCTTGTTTTTGTTTTGTTTCTTTTAAAGTTCTACAACTTGTCTTCAAGAAAATCTTCTATTTCTTCTTTTCCAAACATTAAAATCATAAAAAAGAATGTTAATGTCCTAGATAGAGTTCAACTACTTTTGCAGTGTCAAGTCTTTAAAACTCATGATCTAGAAATTCTTAAATGAAAAGGATCATGAGCTGGTGCACCAGTCCTATGTTATGGAACACTACCAGTGAAGAGAAGAGAAACATTGTGTTTCTGGAATACATGTGATTACATTCAAATCAGTTTGCTTTTCACCAACTGTACTCTAATTGGAATGATGTGTGGTCACTTTGATGTGGGATTTCCCTCTTCATGCTGTGAATATGTTTTATTACTATTGTTTAATAAAGAAGCTGCTTTGAGTCTATAGAGGGGCACAGTATAGCCAGGAGGGAAATTTGATATATGTAGAGAGCAGGCAAAGTCAAGTTGATGCCATGTTGTTACCAAAGGAGACAGATGCACCCCAGAAACTTGCCTATTAACCACAAGCCTTATGGTAATACACAGAATAATAAGAAATGGGTTAATTTAAGTTGCAAGAGCTGGCAAGAAATATACTTAAGTTATTGGCCAAACAGTATTGTAATTAACACAGGTTCTGTGTGATTATTTCAGTTCTGATGGCTGGGAAATGAACAAGAAGTCTCTGCTTACATAATGATTCCCAAAGTTTCTGCAGAGGCTTGCCACCCACTTCAGGTCCAGATGCTTGTGGCCCCAATTGGGCTCTGGAGGAAAGTAGCTGCAACCATGCCAATGGCTCAACAGCCCTCTCCTGGGCTGGTAGTGGGATTTGGTCTGTTAGGAGTGCACAGGCAGGAAGCATGGAGGATTCCTGCCACCATACACTGAGATGTTTCGAGGCTGCACAGTGTGATGAATAGAAAATTTAGCTTTTGCTCAGATAAAAAGGGTTTATATGCTGAATGTGTTACCCAGAGTTGAGGTAGTGAGGATGGCTATCACCTGGCTGTCTCAAAGGCAATGAACAGACCCCAACTATGTTGGAATAGGCAGAGCCAAAAGCCAAGGAAGATTAGTCCTAGTCATGCTGCTTAGCATTTTAAAAAGGGGTCCTGTCCAGAAAAGGAATACAGATACATAATAAAAAGATTCAGATGAAAAAGACCTCTAAATGGATCACAGTGTTGGACAAATGTGCATAGGCTTGAGAGATAGAAGAAAAAGTGTATAAAAAACCCAAAGTATTTACAGAGACAGAGTACAAACAGTCATAGTTTAAAGTAGGTAATAAAAGGCACGTAAAGATGAAATATACACAGAGAGTCTGGATTTTGTATATTATTGTGTTTTCATTGAGTTTTCTGACTGTGAATGAGCTAAGTACAAAGAGACATTTAATTGTACAGGCTGCTAATCTAAACCAACATATATATTTTAAAGGTATCTTGACTTCAAAATTGAGGTCTAAGGATATGTTGCTTTGGAAAAGAGATTCTGTTTTTGTTTCCACAGAGAACTAGAACCTGTGAACTACTTCTGGACAAATATGGTTCAATGGAACAAGACCCCCCTGGAAGGTCACTGTAAACCCCTAAAATTATTTTGCTTAACAAAAAGCAGGAAGCAGTTTAGAGAGTACTACGGCCAAATTCCCAAATATTATTTATAAATGTTTGTTTACATTTAAAGGGGATATGATATAGGGATGAATACTTTGACTTGGTATGGATCTTGGTCTATTCATACAAACTTGAGTTTAATTTTGTCATATGTTTATTTCTGTTCTTTATTAAGGTATTGTGCTTGTACAACTCATTTATAAATGTAATGTGTAATTAAGAAATATAAATTAATATACATAGTCATCTATAATAGTCAAACTTGTAGTCATATTAATTAGGTTTTCTAGATATACAGAGATATATTTCAGATAGATATGTATTCTTCAATCCTTTCAAAGAGTAACAGTATATGGCATTTAAAATATTTTAAGAACTTATGACTTTTCATGACAATGAGACTCATCTGCTCCTGGCATAAATAGTCTACTTCAAAAAGATGATTGGCATTGAATAGGATCTGTATGGAATTTGTTAGTCATTTGTGCAAAAAAAAAAACCCTGCTCTTTCCTAGACTGCTTGATGGTATTATGTAAACAGTACATGCAGGATCGACAGAAAAATGACTGCTGAACTTGCCTAAAGCAGGTGTTCTTGCTTCATTAAAGAATCTGCTAGACATTCTGCAGGATACAGAAGAAAGTGACTGACAAACTGCCAATTTAGGCAGAAATGTCTTTGAAACTTCCTGATTCACGGAATAGGCTACCAGATACTATGGACCTGTTGGCTTAAGATGGCTGCCTCAGTGTTACAGAAGAATTTTAGGTGACTGTCTCTGTTAATTCTAGAGTTTTGGAAGTAGCTTATGTGGTAATATATACTTCTGGGATCTTTGATGGCATTAAACAATAGATGTTATAAATATAGTTTACCTAGTTATGATAAGAGATAAGTTAGATATAAATATTGTAACTACAACTCTTGCTTGATAACTGTTTTGTTGTATGTAATTTTGCTATGTTAAAATTAAAACCTTCCTTTTCATTTAGACAGAAAAGGGGAGGCAATGTGGGATTCTCCTCTGTATGCTGTGAATATGTTTTATTACCATTGGTTAACAACAAAGCTGTTTTGGGCCTATAGCAGGGCGCAATATAGCCATGTGGGAAATCTGACATATAGAGAGAATCTAGGAGATGCCATGCAGCTGCCAAAAAAGACAGACATGCCCAGAACATTGCCAGTAAACCACAAATGTCATGGTAATATACAGAATAATAGAAATGGATTAATTGAGATGTAAGAGATAGCTAGAAATACACTTTAACTATTGGCCAAACAGTATTGTAATTAATAAAGTTTCTATATGATTATTTAGGGTCAGGGTTGCTGAAAAATGAAGAAGCAGTCTCTGACTACATCACTTTAATGATAATCAGTTTTTAAAGGATTGTTTAGGACCCTTGGGATAGAGGGAATAGCTTTCCTATGAATTGAGATCCATTTTCTTCTCACTGCATTGTATGAGGCCCAGTAGCCACAGTTTACTTGAAGCAGAATACATAGTTTAATGTGATCTTCATAATGCATGAAATTTCCAACACACTTTTCTGAAATGGATTTTTATTTTAAAACAATCTTTTCTCATTTACATAACAATCACAGTTCCCACTCCCTCCCCTCCTCCTGCCCTCACCACCTTCAACAGTCCTCAGAGAGGTTAAGGTTTCCTTTAGAGAGTCAACAAAGTATGGTATATCACTTTCAGGCAGGACCAAGGTCATTTGCCATATATCTAGGCTGAGTAAGGTATCCCTCCAAAGAGAATTGACTTCAAAAGCCTGTTCAAGTACTAGGGATAAGTCTGGTGCCACTGGCAGTGGCTATACAGACTGTCCCAGCCACACAACTATACCCATATTCAGAGGGAGAGTTAGTGAGCTCCCACTAGCTCAGGTCAGGTATAGAAATGGAGTTTAGTTTTAATTATTCATTTTTTCAGAAATACATCCTGAATAATCTTATCTACAATCATATATGACAGTCATTTTTTTGGTGTGGGAAATTCTTCTGCATATGTGTTTCTTTTATTGGTTAATGAATAAAGAAGCTTCTTTGTCCTGTGATTAGGGCATAATAGAGCTAGGCAGAAAAACTAAACTGAGTTCTGGGAAAAAAGTAGGTGGAGTCAGTGAGAAGCCAGGTAAACACCTGCAGGAGCCCATCAAAACACTGCCTGTAGGCCACAACCTCATGGTTATAAACAGATTAATGGAGATGAGTTAGTTTAGGATATAAGAGCTAGCCAGAAATATGCTTAAGCTATTGGCCAACAGTATTGCAAATAATATAGTTTCTCTTTGTTTATTGTGGGAAAGGCAAAATTGAAACATCTGCCAACAATTTTTCTGTAAAAACACCTTAGTTACTGTCCTGAAAGAGAAATTAAGATGTTATTTAAGTGATGTCAACATGCCTCTACTCTGTCCCCACAGATTTTGTATAAATGTTAGTGTGATTTACTGTCTTTCAATTTTCAAGATATTAAACTATGATGCTTCTCCTAGGAATGTGCTTATTGTCTGCCTGAACTGTGCTAGCAAGCCTATTTGAAAAATAGATTAATAAGGAAAGTGAAATATTATCATTGTTAGTATAATTAGTATGTTATAATTGCCATCTGTTAAATTGTCATATTAAAGCTGATACAGGAGAGTTGCTATTTTGTGACAGTTTAATTATAATGAGCAGAAAATAACTATCAGAACCTCATCCTCAGTTAAAGGTAGAAACTACAGTAGATATTTTCATTAACAATAGAATTTTACTCAGTGAACCTAATTTTAAGTTGATGGAGAATAAAAGAATAAAACTGTAAAAAGAGTTATTCACTAATTTCACTTATACACTGAGTCCTTCTGAATTTTCTCTGTGATAGTACAGGATTTTTGACAATGTCTTCTCCTTTGCACCCATAGTTTTTGGCAATTAGAGTAACATACAAGAAAATTACATTTCACTAAAACACCATAATTTGGGGAGATTTCATTAGTCAAGTTGTAAATAGTGCTTACCATGACTAAGAGAAATATTAGTTTTCTACCTTCTACATCTTGGAGGAACAAAAGGACCCAGTAATGCTTTAGATACTATTATATTAGAAAAGCTTCTTCAGTCCCCTCTCAGGTCAACATCTTTTGCAACCATCATGAGGCACATATATTAAATAAAAGTACAAGATGTTCCTGATTCAGTCTTGTCAATGGGTCCTGTCATAAACCCAATATTGTATTATTCACATCTTCAGGATAAAGTAATGGATGATGCCTTATTATTTTTAAATACTTGATTCTTTCAGTCTTTTGGAACTGCAATGAGGATTAAGATGATTACAAGTAATTAAATATACTTTTTTAATTGTCCAAACTTTCATATTGAATGTGTATACTTGTTACCAAGTAAAAATCCCGATAGAAAGTTCAGAGCATTCTTCCTCAGATAGATACAGGGAAAATATAAAGAATAAAATAGATCATAAAATTTGGAGAGAGTTTGACTGTTTCAGATTGAAATGTTCAACAAAGTATCTTAAAGAATTCCAGGAAGACCCTCCCATCTAAACCTTTGTTTCCATATGTTCAAAGCAGGAAATGCTAAGAAACACTTTCTCAAGGCCATTGAGATGAGTCACTGAGGTTTACCTCTAGTGTGAAGGAAAATGAACCACAATTAATCACAGAAAGTGATTTCATAGCATGTAGTAGAAGGTGAGGACTGATATACAATTTGGTATGACTGATATTCTAAATAAATTATCAGAAAATAACCTCAGGTAAAAACAGAATTTCTACTAATGGGTTAATTAGCCCTGGTTCCAGTGAGTTAAAACCCGAGTATTGCTCCCAATAGCAACAAGATGAGTTCCTCAAGCAACACATAAGTTTTGAGGGTCACACTGCTAGCTACTTAGTTTTTCTCCTCTCTGATGGCACCTAGAGACCATCACTTTTCATATTTTCTTCAATGTATTTGATGATAAGTGAAAAACTCTGAGGGATATCTGTTTAAAGGCCTGATGTGAACTTTTTGGTTTTACCTTAAGAAAGAATGACAAGGATCATAGCTCATGAGTGCATCTGTATGTTTTTATTACTTTCTAAGGAAGCATGCAAAACCAAAGTGATATGTGTGTATGCTCTCATTCATTCTAAGAATATGATGGCAAGGCAAAAAATTCATCTTTGTCTCTGAAGATGTTCTCTCCTTCTAAAGGACTTAGAAAAGTTTCCAGTGTTTCTTCATGTTTCTTTTTCCTGAAAATCATTTAGGAAACTCCTGAATACCCAAAGGTTAAAGGTGTAAAAACAACCTAACAGAACCTCAGGATCACTATTTCAATTTGTGTTACAATAGCCATGTTATATTTAAAATAGCAGTTTGTAATGCCACCAAGGTCATGCTGATATGCTAAGTTTTCACTTTCTACCTGCCATTGGAAGAGGGATCAGAGAAAGGGCTCCTCATTTTGTGTAAGATGACAATGGTTGTAATCCCAGTTCTGTCACTAGGCAATTATGTGAATTTATGCAAATCATTTAATAGCTTTGGACCTAAGGGTCTTCATCTATGCAGACGAAATTATTTCTGAGCTCCCAACCAGGACTAAGAATCTATGATCTACACCTTCAATTTGCTTTTGCTTATACCGCAGGCAGATTGAATGCAGTTAAAGAAGCGCTAACCCTCCTTCATGGGAACAGTTACAGATAAGGTTATTAAATAAATAAAACACGAGTTTCTATTTGTAGGAAAAACGTCTGTGGACACTATGGCTTCTTATTAATATTTAATGCCTTAGTGTCATAAAGTCCATGTAGAGAACATTTTCCATTCTCACTATATTATTTGGCATGGAAGGATTTTTGTGAACATGTTATGTCAGACTTCTATCATCTATTGTTTTCTTAATCAGAGTAGGAATACCTTGAATGCATTCTTTGGTATTTAATTGTATTTTATCTGTTAGTTACATTTTTATTATTAGCATTACTTTTAAATTAATTCATTGGAAATTTCATACATGCTTATATTATATTCTAGTCAAAATCATCTCTCCAGCTTCTCTTATCTCCCCCCTACCTAGACTACTACCTATCCTACCTCCAAGACTTTGGCCCAATTTCATGTCTGTCTGCTTTCTTTTCTGTATGTTTAACCTGTGATCCACTGGGTTTATCTAGGGCTTTTCTTATGAACATGAATGTGAAGCTGTCCAATACAGTATGAGCAGTGTGCCAGTGACTGCATCAATGAAAATGATGATTGCATCTTCCTTGACTTACCAGGACTGACAATGGTTCTCATGTGTGGGTTGAGACTAAAAGATTTCTTTACTGTTTATGACTGAATGTTAATTTGGCTCAGTTTTGTGAAGGATCTGTCTAGACATCCACCGGGTTTATGAGTTTTTGAATGCTACAGGCATCCCATGCCTGCAAGACAGCTTTTGTATGGCCCTCTTCCTCATTGTCAAGATATTATATTCTTTCTACCCTCTTACATAAGGCTCTTACTGAATTTTGGAGTGGGTTAAATGGGTTTTCCCTTTAAGGAAAAGCTTCACTGAAAAGAGAAGCTTCTTTGACTAAAGCTGAGGGGAACACTATTCTATGCATATCAACATAAATATTTAGAAGAATATTTGACCTCTCCATTAAAAAAAAGAAGTAGTTTCACCTCTGTTTTCCATGAACTCCTTAGCCATTGACCTTTTACCAGGTTCCCTGTCCTGGGATTAACTTGCTTAATTCAGAGTCAGCCTCAGATCCACCAGAAAGCAATTGATTACTCCATAATAGTCATGCAAATACTGAACCACTCTATATCTCTTTGAGAGTTGTATTGTAGCATGCAAGGTTTGAAACTGGGAAAATCCATTGCCGATTTCTGTCCCCTAGTTACTGGTATAGCAACTTCTAGGACCATGAAAGCTAACTAAAAATTGTGTTTTTGATTTCGAAATAACTCATAATTTTGCTATATTTTTAATTCAATATATATTGTGTCAGCATCTTTTAGAATCATTTGTTCACAGTCAAATTACTGATGAATGCTATAATGACCCTTGCATATCAGAAATAAAGCTCTTAATCATGCATGATTTTCTTTACTGTTATATATCCAGTAGTGTCTATTTTTATGATTCAGAAATTATGTGTTATAGTTTCTGTTTTGCCCTGTGTATCACATTATGGTACAATATAAATTCATGTTTAACAACCATCAGACAGCATTTTCACAAGATTCTGTTGGAAAAATAAATGACCGAATAGCAAAGCAAACTTATTCCAAATTTCTTCTATCTTGTCCTCAAGTTGAAAAACAAATGATCTGAATCTAATGACTTCAATGATTCTACTTTAACTGCAATGTGAAAGTACTAAACAAAATAAATAGGTTAGCCACTGGAAATACTTTAATGATTAATATACTATAAATGCTATGTTTATATAGGCAATCATTGACACAAGGAAAGCATATGTACATTCAGACATGATTGACATTCCTTTTTTAATTGCTTTCTTTTGTTAGAATTTTTTAACCTTCCTATAAAATCTGGAATATATACTCATAACAAAAACTACAAAGCTCACCGGTAATCAAGAAAGCTGAAGAACACATGTATGCTTTATAAGAAATAGAGATCCTTTCAATTGAGGTGCTTCACATTTTCAAGACTTGGATTATCCAAGGGAAGAAATAAGTTATTATTGTTACTATTATTATTATTATTATTTTATTACTTTAAAAATACCAATCCAAATTCCCACTCCCTTCCATCATCCCACTTCCTCCACATGCCCTCCCATCGCTCCGCCTCCAATCCTACGAGAGGACAAGGTACCCTGCCGTGTGGCAAGTCCAAGGCCTTTCCCACTAGGTCTAGGTTGAGCAAATTATACACCCAAAGAGAATAGGATCCCAAAATATCAGTACATGCAGTAGAGACAAATCCCAGTGCCACTGTCAGTGGGCCCTCAGTCTGCACCAACTGTCAACCACATTCAGAGGGACTAGTTTGATTCCATGCTCATTCTCTCCCAGTTCAGTTGGAGTTGGTGAGCTCACATTAGCTCAGGCAAACTCTTGGTGGTTGAACCCCTCATGATCTTAACCTCCTTGCTCGTATTCTCACTCCTTCCAATCTTCAAATGGACCTTGGGAGCTCAGTCCAGAGCAACTCTCAGATACCATCTTACACCTGCCAGAATGGTTAAGATCAAAACCACCAATGATAGCTCATACTGGAGAGGATGTGGAGTAAGGGGACCACTCATTTCTTGCTGGTGAGAATGCAAAGTTGTGCAACCACTTTGGAAATCAGTATGGTGGTTTCACAAAAAATTGGGATTCAATCTACCTCAAGATACAGCAATACCACAAAAGATGCTCATACTACAAAAGCATTTATTCAACTATATTCATAGCAGCATTATTTGTAATAGCCAGAACCTAGAAACAATCTAGATGACCCTTAACTGAAGAATGGATGAAAAGTATGGCATATTTACACATTAGAGTACTACTCAGTGGTAAAAAACAATGACATCTTGAATTTCGCATGCAAATGGATGGA
>LOEQ01003321.1:198919-209854 GCA_001685075.1 Bramus lutescens
CTCTCTCTCTCTCTCTCTCTCTCTCCATTCACCACAAATGCACATAATAAAAATAAATAAAATGCTAAATAGAAAATTGCTATACAGATAAAATGATGCCATTATACAAGTACTGTCAAAACAACATATTCAAATTTTGACTTGTATATATAAAAATTTTGTGAGTTGAATTATATCAGTAAATCAATTAAAGATATTTCACAAAATTACCAATAAATCATAGCATAGAATATAGGATAGAAGTTAAATAATGAAAGCTATTATATTGATAGTTATAACCTTTTTTCTCAACAAGTAAATCTTCGTTCAACACAAAAAAATTCCATGTGATAATGTGAAGCTGAAGAGAGATAGGGAATTAGAGAAAAACATAGAGATTCTATTATAAGAAAAAATAGAATCATAAAAACATGTCTAGGCAGAGCCTGTTACCAAGCACAGAAATATGATTAATATGATAGAATATTAGGAAATATGAATATTAAATTTTATTTTTATACTTTGGGTATTTCAACGTCCATTTGAACAGCTGTTATTCTTCAATGAATTTGCAAGCCTATTCATTCAGTCTTAACAATCCTGATTCATCCATGCTCCTTTCATGTTTCCTATCCCCACCAGACTCATCCATTCTTGCCATCTTATGTTACCTCTATAGTTAGTATTAGGAAGTAGAGATACATGGTAAACTTTCCATATGGGAGAAAACTCTAGGATCTCATTGCAGCCCAATTTCACTTTTTATTTAGCATGATTTTATTTGTTTCTAATCAGGGTATTTTTTCCAAATTGTACATCATCTAAAAAGTACACAGGTTGAATATGCTTGGTTGAAAAGAAAAAGGCATGCATGAGTTTATTAATTCAATTTATACTTAACGACTGCAGAATGCAGTCATGTTTCTATCTATACCAAAGTAGTAATTCCCAAATAAAAAAGTTCTGAAATTAACTTGTATATTTAAGAGCCAGACAGTAAGTTTCAATGGTTACAGAATGAGATAGTGTCAACATTGTTTTTGTCTATCTTCTTCGTAGAAAATCTAGATGCTGATATTTCAAAATGCTCTTCTTAAACACTACCCACAAGCCATCTGGTATCCGTGCCTTTTAAATTCACTCTTCTTCTGATGTTAAATCTCAAATACTTTCTCACAAAAACACATTTCAGAGGTTTAACCTAAAGAGCTCCAAAGAAAATATGCACACTGTCTCCTAAGTACATCAAGTACATTTCTGCAAAGTGTACTTGACATGAGAAAAATAACACTCACATTGTAATGACAATAAGAACTTGGAAAACAAACATACCAGCACCTATAGGCTTAAATGTATCAATCAAAAAGTAAGTATTTATAGAGAATGTGTTCCTACTAAAAATGTTGCAAATAAATAATTAGGTTATCTGACATTTTTATTTTTGAATATTTCATAACAGGAAAAATTTAAATTCACAACCTTTTCTAGATAGGTAGACTACTCATTCAGCATGTTACAATTATATTGTACAATTGTTCTGAAATTTATCATTGTTGCAATCAAAAACACGACACACTCTATAAACTGTAACTTCTACTATATTTGTGCTAATTATTTAACTTTGAAGGCAAGTCCAGACACAGTCAACTATAACAGATGTCAGCTAGCATATGCTAAGAGGCAGATGATTAGTTCACTTGTGTAAGAGGTCTTTTCTAAAGGTTAGAGTTGATGTTTCATTCTTCCCCAAAGTTATACCAGCTATTTTTTATTGTTTTAATGACTGTTCAGAGGCTAGTCTGTGCTCACTTTGATGCTATTAAGTGTTCATTAGAGTGGCTGCATAGGGAACACATAATGAAGCAATATAAAGAGTGTAGCAGTTTCCGAAAAGAACATGATAAATTGCTTTGAGAAGAGTGGGTTCAAAGAAGCCCAACAATGGTATGAAGAAATCTTCATAAAGAATGGGGTAATTCAGTTGTCTTAGGTTACTGAGCTCTTGGGAGAGACTGTCAAAGAAATGAGTTCAAAGCAGGTTTTACGGTATGTGTTAAACCCCAAGCCTAGAAATGCATCCTCCATTCAAAGAAAACATTATCATAGTTCACCAAGTCCTAGTAATACCTAAAAATGCAGACATATCTGCGAATTAGGAGATCCACAGGCACATGTGATTAATTTCATGTACAAGTATAACACATGCAAACAACATTATGAATTCTAGAAGAAACAGAAGGCAGAGGGTGTTTAGCCTTTGAGAGTCGCATTAACAAGGGGAGAAGAAAGAACAGTGCTAGTGACTCTAAATACAGAACAGTCAAGATCCTAGCTCTAAAGAAACAGCAATCTTGTTGTTTGTTATGGAGGAAAAGGAACAGATCCCAGTCTTAGGTAACCATTCCTGAACATACTACCGCAAGAGGTAAAGGTGGGCAGAGACAGGGAAGAAGGGTTACTGGAAGGAGAAAGATAGAGTCCCGGACCATCTCTTCAATAACAAGAGATGAAATCTAATACTAATGTGACAGTTGCTATGTCCAACTGGCAACAAGGAGAGGATTTTGCTACTTTATCTCTAAAACCGAGTTAGTAGTAGTTATCTTATCATAAGCATTAATATTTTCATGTGTCATATGTTTGTGATAAATAGTATAGACCAAAATGTAACATTTCTGATAAGAACACTTTATAAAATTTTTCTCACATTGAAACATAACCATATAGTTTTAAAATAGTTAAAGAAATATGCTATAAAACTTGATTTGTCTTCTTACTCATTGTCATAGAAAATAAACTTACCAGCCTAGAAAAAGGATTGGTAAGAGTACAGCAAAAAGTTCATATTATATGATATTCCTGAAAACTGATGTGGAAACTTATTTAAAATCAGCGACCTAGAAGGATAAGAGAAAATGCAAATAAATTTTAGGTAACCTGTTAGCAGTAGAGACTCCAGGTGTATAACATCATTATTTTATTAGATTGGCAAAGGTGAGGAAATATTAGAATATAAAAATAAAGTCTGTATAAAGGGCTGAAAGTCCTTCAGATTGGTTCAAACATGAAGGAAGAACGTTCTTAGTCCACCCCTAGAGAGACATATTTAGGAATTAAAAAATAGTTAAAGCATTTACATTAAAATGTTAATTAAATATTCACTAAATAGCAGAACTGATAAAGGGCTTATGAAGGGAGGCAGCTTCTTGTCCACTCTAGAAGTATTTTCACTTACAATACAGTCCTCTGCACCAACCCAGCCATAGAACATCATACCCACGCATGTCCTGCATGCAAGATGTGCTAGAGCAAGAATGGCTCAGAACTCCTCTAGTTCATGATACTAGAGAAGATAAATAATAAGGTGAACCAAAAGAAAAATATATGTAGACCCACCTGGAAATTGAAAACAAACCGGATTGACTGACAGGGTTGGGAGCATGGGGGTAGGGGGAGAGGGAAGTGTAGAAGAAAAAGAGGAGAGGAGAGGGGTAGGGTAAAGGAGAACTTGAGGGAATGGGATAGTCAATATGGAGGAAGGACAGAGATGAGAGCAAGGAGAGAGATATCTTGATTGAGGGATCCCTTATGGGGTTAACAGAAACTTGGCTGTAGAGATATTCCCAGGAATACAAAAGGATGACTCTAGCACCCTGGGCTAGAGGAGAAGGGGCCCAAACTTGACTTGCCCTGTAGTCAGACTGATGATTATCTTAAATATCACTGTACAGCCTTCATCCAGCAAAGATGGAGGCAGAGGCAGAGACCTACATCGGAGCACTGGGCTGAGCGCCCAAAGTCCAGTTGAAGCATGTAAGAAATGTGAATATGAGCAAGGAGGTCAAGAACATGATGGGTTCACCCACTGAAACAGTTTACCTGAGCTAATAGGAGCTCACCAACTCCAGCCAGACTGTGAAGGAACAAGCATAGGACCAAGCTAGTTCCTCTGAATGGGGTTGATAGTTACATGGCTGGGGCAAACTGAGGGGCCACTGGCAATTGGACCAGGATTTATCCCTACTGCATTTACTGGCTTTTTGGGATCCTATTCTCTTTCTATGTTTGTATACCTTGCTCAGCCTAGATATAGTAGGGAGGGCCTTGGACTTTCCAGAAAGCAATGTGCCTTACCCTCTCTGAGGATTAGATGGGGGAGGGGTGGGATTGTGTGTAGAAATAATGGGAGGAGGGGAGGGAGTGGGAACTTGAATTGGTATATATTTTTTTAAATCTAATAAATTTTTTTAAAAAAAAGAATGGCTCAAAGCTTTTGAGAAAGGTCAACCAACGACTGGTCTACATTGAGGCACAAACCATGAGAGGGAGTTCATGGCCAGCACTGCCTGGATGGCCAGGAATCTGAAGCTGAATGGCTCAGAAGACCCAAAGTAGACAAACAAATAAACAAAAACAAATAAATAGAAAAGTCATTGACTGTTTCTAATATTCCACTATACTCAGAGATTGGTGCATAGCCCAATTGACATTTTAGAGGTTTCCTCCTCCAACAGGTGATGGGAGTAGATACAGAGGCCTTCACCAAAAAGCTAGGTCAAGCTCAGGGAACCCTTTGGAAGAGGGGGAAGAAACATTAGGGGAGCCGGAGGGGAAGAAAACACCAAAAGAACACGGTCCACAGATTCAGTTAAGCCAGGATCATTGAGAATCAGAGACTGGAGCAGCAAACACAGAGCTTGTGTGGTACTGAGCTTGGTCCTCTGCATATATGCTGTGCCTGATTAGTTTGGGGTTTTTATTTGACTGTGAGCAGTGGTAGAGACGTGTTTCTGACTCCTCTGCCTGCGTGTGGGACTCTTTATCTCCTTCTGAGTTACCTGATTCAGCTTTGATATGAGGGTTTGTGCCTAGTCTTGTTGTAGCTTGTTATACTGTGTTCAGTTGGGATCACTGAGAAGCCTGACCTTTTCTGAAGAAAACTGAAGGGGCAGTGTTCTAGAGGAGAAGAGAGGTGCTGTGGGATGCTGAGAGTAGAGGAGGAGGGGCAGCTGCAAGATGTATTGTATGAGAGAAGAATGAATAAAAATAACCAATCAATTCCTCCTCCTGGAAAATAGATCATAAGGTTCAACATGGCAATGAATACATTGACTTGTCTTCTTTATCCATCAAATTTAGTTAACCGTATTAACATATTTTGTGAAATATTTAAGTCACACTTCATGATTTTCAGAATTTGTAGCTCATGTTAGTATAAACAAAATAGAAAACAAAAATCTATCATAATGTATATCTTCTGAATATCTCAAATCTCTGCAAATCAAAATGCTAAACTCCTTCTCACATCTTGATTTCTTGCCCTTTTTCCTCCTCTGCCTTTTGATTTGCAATTCCCTATTTTTTAGATTTTGAGGAATTTCCACCCTGATTTTCACAGTGACTGTACCAGTTTGCATTCCCACCAGCAATGAATATATGTTCCACTTTGCCTCTCCAGCATCTGTTGTCATTTGCAAAGGAGAAATTCTGAGCTTCAGTGCCTTAAAATGGGAACACGCAAATGACTTTCACATATAACATTTAGGGTACATATTTCTGCATTTCAGACATCAATAGAAAAACTGGGAGTGTATTAGGCAATGGTCACAGAACTTATGGAATGAATCTTTATGCATACATACTTTCAAATTTATTGGAATGTGTTACAGGTTGCTGTCCAACATTGACTAGATGTGAACGGAAAGCACAAGAATCTAGTACAGTCTTGGCCTCACAATGCTGAATAACTCGGCTGGCTTTGTGTCCATTCTGGAACCCCAAAGAAAGTAGGCTCTAACGCCAATGAAGGAATGGATGTGCTGACAAGAAGAGGGCAAGTAGGAGAAGAACCTTTCCTTCTTCAGTTTTCTTTATATAGGCATGCAGCAGAAGGTGTGGCCCAGATTAAATTAGCATCTTCCTGCATCTAGGTATGGATTAAAGCCATATGCCTTCCTGCCTCAAGATCCAAATCACAAGGGTGCCCCTGTCTCTAGATTATAGTTCACTCCAGATAAGGACATTTTGACAATCAAGAATAGCCATCACAAGAAGAGAGAATGAACCATATTCTTAAAAGAGATGAGAGAAAGGGGCCATTGAGGAGATCCTTCTTCTCACCTGTGGTGGTGTGTGAAAATAAAAAGGGTATTAACTCTGAGTGAGGGGAATAGCATCCCTTACACACACGCGCGCGCACACACACACACACACATACACTCACATACTACCACCATCACCACCACCATAAACACCACCCACCATTAATGCGCGCGCACACACACACACGCACACACACACACACATACACTCACATACTACCACCATCACCACCACCATAAACACCACCCACCATTACCAACAACCACACTAAATTAAAAGAACAAAACCATACAGCTTTAGGAAGAGTTCTGAAGCAGGTATTTAAAGAATTGATTTTGATTTTAGAGAATGTGAATCCACAAAGCTATCAGACATTTATTAGTATTGATAATTTTTTACTTTCTGCATATTCATGGGTAACTTTTACAGATATGAACATGACAATATATTTGTATTCTTTATTCATTGATATACTGAAAATGTATTTTGTTTGTAAATTTCTTAATGCTTCTGCTTTTTATTCTACAACTCTAACCTACAGGCATATAATCAACTTTACAAAGGCACTACAATGCTAAAAAAGTTGGTGTGCACATTATTTGAAGTGCAACAATGTAACATGAGGGGCCTGCTTGTTGGGGTTTCTGTCCCACTTGATACCCCACAGCTGGCAAGCTCTAAAGAAAATACCATAGGGAGTCTTCATTAATTATAAACTGATTGGCACATTAGCTCAGTCTTCTTATTAGCTCTTGTAGCTTATATTAACCCATTATTCATATCTATGTCAGCCACATGGCTTGATACCTTTCAGTCGGGCAGGTTACATCTTGCTTCTCAGTGGTCTGTGCTGGAATGGGAGGAATGGGCTTCCTCCTTCCTAGCATTCTCCTATTCTCATCACCCCGCCTCTACTTCCTGTCTGGTTGACTCACCTATATTTCCTGCTTGGCAAATCAGCATTTATTTAAAACATGATTGACAGAATATAGACAATTCTTCTGCACCACAAAAATGATTTGAGAAATGAACATCTCATTGTCCATTGACAAGTAAGCAAAACCTGGGTCTAGATATTTAAATATAAAAATTACCTGATATTTCAGCTGTGGCAGACATATCTCACATTATCAGTTCATAATTGCCTCCTGTTACTGACTTTTTTACTTCTTTTCAGCTTTAAAAAGATCTTATGGGAGTTTAACCACTTAGAGTAAGTGAGAAATTCATACATTTAATTGGATAAATTCCTGGTATTTTGTTGATATGCATCACACTCCAACCACAGGTTATGCTAAACGTGGAACTAAAATCATCCTTGTAGCGTGTGGCAAATGTATTTTTCCTTATCAACCAGAAAGCATAAAGCCATCACTGCCTATAACATTTTCCCATCTCTTCCTGTTCACATCACCTTGTCTTCTGGAGCCCATGGCTCAGCATTATAACTTGAGGCCCATTTTACTTTTCTCAGATAGCAGATAGATTTTTGCTGTCAATATTCTTCTCCCACCATTGAGATACAATTTATTTTTTATGAAAAATCTCCATACTGTCATGTTGTGTTATGCAATGGGTTTTAAACTTCCTGAGAAATACATAAACTCTGAAAGGCTGAATTGAATATACAGGGTCATATTTCCTTAGTTGCTGACAGAAAATAGACAATTAGTTATCTCTTATACTTACATACACTATGGGGCATATGCTTTGCATGAATTGCAATCATCAGTAATACCTTCTCTAGAGGTATACTGTCTCTTAATATTAGCTGATAATCATCAAGTCTCTATGCCATTTTCTTTTTCATACAGGTATTTTAGCCTCTTTTGTTTACAGGTTTCAATAATTTATTCACTATGATTATAAGAACTCACACTTTGATTTTTTCTCTTATTTAGTTTTTCTTAGAGCACTTCATGTGCAATTGCTAGCTAATGGATTTATACAAATTCAAAGAGATTTAGTCCATACTGAGATTATATCAAAGCGGCTCAATGGAAACTGAAAATTTCAAATTATCTCTTTGTGAACATTCTAAGGAATTGTGTACTGAGCAAGAGTTGAGCTACTGAAATATGCTAGACATTTTAGGCATTTGAAAGATTTGATCATACATTATTTCTCAATTTAATAAAGAGATATAAATGAACTTCTCTGATACAGTTTGGATATTGTACATGCTCTGGAGGCTTATGTGTTGATACTTGTTTTTGAAACCAAGACTTTAGGGTACTATATAAAGTTATTAGATCATTGGGGACTTACTTGAGGTACCACTCATGGTCACTGGTAAAATCTTCAGATTCAGGTTCCTGTCTACTGTGAGCATAACCTCCACAGCACATCAGTGATCTACATATTTCTGCACAAATTCACAGGCTGAGGCACCTATGCACTGAATTAATTGAGACCACATAAATGTGCCTTTTTTAGTTGTTTTTGTCAACATTTTTTATGTCAGCAATGAGAAAAATAAGTAATTAAGCAATACAGTAAAGCACAGAAACACAAGTGATGTTCAGCAGTTTATGTGAAACATGTTATGCCGAGGAGGAGGATACTTGAATCAGGCTCCAGTTCATCCATTCTCTTGGTCTCCTAAGGTGTTGAATTTTTATTTTTCTCTCATTTACTTCCTGGGATATATTAATAGTATTATGTGATCTGATTAATTAAACAAAGTACAAAGTTATTGGAACAGTTTAAGGCAGAAGAGGCATTAAATAAAGGTTAATTGTTTCTATGATTTGGACATGGGTGGAAAAGAGGAAGAACATACATCTCTTGACAAAAGTAGAGAATATGTGTTTCCACAGAGTTCACAGGAAAACTAGCTGAGTTTCATTGATATAGTATTTAGTAGAAATACAGAAATATTCCTTGGGTTAGCACCACTCTTCTATGTGTGTGTGTGTGTGTGTGTGTGTGTGTGTGTGTGTGTGTGTCTGTACAAGATTAATTAGAAAAAGTCTCAATTTGAGTATTTTTCTTCCTTTCATTATATGCTGTTTTAGTGTCACTACAACCATTGCATCATTTGTAATTTGTTAAATTATTAACAAAATTATACTTTAATTATTTATTAAGAAAACTGTTGAAGAAGCTGGAGAGATGGCTCAGTAGTTACAATTGTCTGGTTTTATCCAGCAAACCTAGTTGAGCTCTCAGAACTCATGTTGGGCAGCCCACAACTGCCTTATATCCCAACACAATCAATAGGGATACCATGCTTTATTCTGGTCTCTGTTGATACCTGCATTCATGTGAACATTTTCACCCACAGACAAGCAATTAAATTTAAAATGTAAGAAAACTTGCTATTAGTTAAACACAAGGTGAATGAAACAGTAAGCAACTCAGTCAAGAGGAACACGAGCCTAGCAATTGTGGTAACAGGTTACTTGGCCAGGTGCCTCCTATAGACAAAGACTCTCCAACCACTTCAGTATTCTTACTCTCAAGACTGAAAATCTGCAATGATTCCACTTTTGACTACCAGAGTCTGACATTTTTGTTGTTGTTGTCATCTTAAATTTGTAAAAATAAAAACACACTATATAAACAGAGACATGATGGCCACGGGTAGTTGATTAGATGCATTTTATTTTCTGAGTTACTTTTCATTTTTGACTGTATTTCTTTCTCCAAAGTTACTATGGGGCAGACAGGAAGACGGATTGGTTGTGTTTTAGTAATGTGGCCAACACATCAGTGGCAGTGAGTTCCACTTTGAAATTGCAGTCCCATACAATTTTCTTATACTTGGACCACTGATAGAAGATGCTCTTAACAACTATAGTACATCTTCCAATTTTATTTAACCAAATTATGAATATCCTTTATAGAAATGCCAACAGTTTAACCTAATCTAGAAAATCCTATATATTTCGGTCCTGGGCTTGGTATCATACGTGAGTCCAGGTCTTGTCAAGTTATCAGTATTAACCATCACAGTTACAAGAGACTTCTCAAACAGGAAGTCTTTTTTCTTAATTTATTTATTCATCTTTTTAATAAAATGAGGACAGAGAAAAGACAAGATAGTTTCTGTTTGATTGTTTTTAAACAACATCATACCATGTAGCTCAGACTTGATTTCAACTCACGGTCTTCTTGCTTTAGCATTACAAGTGCTAGAATCACAGGCAACTTCCATCATACCTGGCAGTTTATTATTATTATTATTATTATTATTATTATTATTATTTTAATTTTTTAAATTTTTATTAAAAATTTCCACCTCCTTTGTTTATGGCTAGAATCTGCTTATAAGTGAGTACATACCGTATTCCTCTTTTTGGGTCTAAGTTATCTCACTCAGTAAAGTATTTTCTATTTCCATCCATTTGCATGCAAAGTTCAAGATATCATTGTTTTTTACCAATGAGCAGAACGCTGAAGTATATTTGTGCCACACCTTCTTTATCCATTCTTCTATTGAGGGGTACCTAGGTTGTTTCCAGGTCCTGGCTATTACAAATAGTATTGCTATAAACATAGTTGAACAAATACTTTTGTAGTATGATTGGAAACCTTTTGGGTATATTGCAAAGAGTAGAATTGCTGGATCCTGAGGTAGGGTGACTCCCAGTTCCTGAGAAACCGCCACACTGATTTCCAAAGTGGTTGCACAAGATTGCATTTCCACCAACAATGGATGAGAGTTCCCCTTACACCACATCCTCTCCAGCAAAGGCTATCATTGGTGTTTTTTTTTTTTATTTTAACTATCCTGACACGAGTAAGATGGTATCTCAAAGTTGTTTTGATTAGCATTTCCCTGATTGCTAAGGAGGCTGAGCATGACCTTAAGTGTCTTATGGCCATTTGAACTTCTTCTGTTGAGAATTC
>LOEQ01003322.1:4103-15333 GCA_001685075.1 Bramus lutescens
GCGCGCGCGCGCGCGCACAAAACCCGGATATTGCTACCGTGAGGGCCAGCCTTCAGCAGTTTGGGGATTGGGGGAAATGTACAGAGCCGGTGAACTAATCACTCAATTTGACTGTTCTACCTGAGGGAGTAAAACTTAAGTCTCTTGGGCCAGTGAAAAAGGGAAAAGACACACAGCTTTAGGGTTCTCTATCGTCTCCTCTCTTCCTTATCTCTTTTCTTACCTCTATTCAGATGTATCCCTTCTGTCTCTCTAGGTGCCTTCCTTCTAACTTTATTTTTTCCTCATAACTTATATACCCCAGCAATAGCTTTCAAACAGAATAAAAAGTACAGTGTGGTTACAGTCTATTTTTTAAGTTAATGATTACAATGAATACAAGTAAAAAGCAACATGCTTTCCATATCCCTTACATGGTTAAACATTTTACATAATATAGGTGAAAAACAAATTATCTCTAAGAACCCACATAGATTCATGTCCAAGCAACTTGTTATAGATTAGGAGAGTGTTATGTAAGTAAGGTATTTTTCTCAGCCAGTTCTTTTACTAGGAGGCTGCATTTTGCAGTTCAAAGAAAGGAGCAATCACTTTATCTTAAAAAGTAATATAAAAATCTTGAGAATCTCAAATTTAAACTTTTATATATGAAAATCGGTCATCTCTACTTTAAATCCTCAGGTGAATACCCTGAGGCTTATCAATAGTTTTTATGTGAGGAAGCTGAGGGCAGAAATGGGTACAAGGAATTAATCATCACCTTTGATTACCAATCCATCCTAACAAGAAAGGCATGTCAGCTGATAATAACCAGGCTGTCTTTGTTCTTGTTTCTTGACCTCAACAAGTCCCTCACTCAACTATGTGTCTTTCTAAATTTTAAATTGTTCCTCAAGATTTTCTGCCTCAAAGCCATTGACAAAAACATCTTAACCTAACCATAAGCAATTATTTAAAGATTTGTTTCAGTTATGATGTACACCGAAGCCCATGAACATATCTCTCCCAACACTAAGATTGAAAGAATTTGAGCTAACCTAGTTTCCTTGGTTTCCTTAATCATTAACATAAGCCACAGTCTATATGGCTCCTCAAGAGAAACTCATAAATCCTAATTCTTGTCTATGTTTAGCCACAGGGCTTGGTACCTTTTCTCAGTAAGGCATTCTTATCTTGTTTCCTCTGCTTCTGGCTGGTGACTGCATCTCTGCCTTTCTTCTTCCCAGAATTCTCCTAGTCTGGTTGCGGGTTGATATGAAGGACGGACCGATGACAGGTTAGTCGTAAAATAAAAACTAATATGAGTGACAAATCTTTACAGTGTACAAGAGTATTATCCCACAGCAGGTTAAGTTAGGTTACATAATGAGTTTAAAGTAAACCTTGTGGTATATAGTGAGAACTTTCCTCAAAATGGAAAAAAAGGAGTATGCAGAATGTCATGGAATCCTCAGCTGTAACAGCTAATGGAGCCCTGAGCAATAAATCTTCTTTCCTAGGTCAGGACAGCTGATCCCTTTTAATTGTAGAAATCCAAAATGTCTGACTGAATCCCATGCAAAGATATTGGATAAATAAAATATTTCAAGAGTCTCACATTTCACTAGACTCTGTATTAAATAAAAATACTCTGTTGAGGAAATTTATAACTTTAAGTGCCTACATTTAAAACAATCAGAAAGCACAAACAAATGAATTGCTTAATGATTCAATTTGAAACCTTGGAAAAACAAGAACGAATGAAACCCACTAGATAGCAATAGAAATAAAGAGGAAAACAACCACAAATCTAAGAGCTGATTCTTTGAGATGATAAATAAGATTGTTAGACTCTTGGCCCAGCTAACCAACGAGAGGAAAGGCCAAATGAACAGAATCAGAAATAAACAGGGAGACACAACAACAGATACCAGTGGAATTCAAAATATTGTAAGAAAACACTGTGTTGTTTGTTTTTGAAACAGGGTTTCTCTGTGTAGCTTTGGCTATTCTGGAACTCACTCTGTAGACCAGGCTAGCCTCAAACTCCGAGATTTCTGTTTCCACCTCTTAAGTGCTGGGATTAAAGGTGTGCACCACCACCATTCAAGTAAGAAAATACTGTGAAAACCTGTATTCCATTAAATTAAAAAACCTAAAAGAAATGGACAGGTTTCTAGGTTTAGCCAAACAACAAAATTAGATGAAGAAGTGACTCCCCAAAGAGAACCATAGCAAACACAGACATTGAGATGGAAAGGGACAAACCAGTTTTTTTTGCTGTGTTTTTGCAGTAGACAATTTATAATTTTATTACTATGTAAACTAAGTTACAATTAGCTAACTCATCTAATGGACAATACAGTCAACAGTAGCTAGTCTGCACTGTTCTGCCACTAGCCCACCATTTTCAGCTGCATGTAAAGGGTGGGATGGAGCTGTGTACCAATCATTATTAAGATTTAACAGCTGAAGTAGCCATGTTTTTAAGGTGTGAAACTCATTTCACACACAGTGAAGGTAGTCTGTCATGGAGCTTGAATTGAGGCCATATGTGGATCCTCGTTGGCCAAGGGTACCTACTATAAAGAATGATCTACATGTACATGGATTGGTCCTTCAACTGAGGCCTTGCAAGACGAAGCTACCTGCACCATGGTTTGTGGGTGCAGAAGCTAGGTCAATGGCTAACAGCTGTGTTAGCCATAGCTTAAAGTGAACTAGGATAGTGACGAAGTCCCTCATGGTCCTAAGGCGTACGTTTAAAGCTAGCCTCTTGGTTGGCCTGTGTCTAGCACCTATGTCCTTGATGACTGTTTCTTTAAATCTAGTCTAGATTTTTAAAAAATAAATTCCTAAAGCAAAACAAACAAACAAAAACAAATAATTGGCCCATTTTTAAAAATGACCTTTTGATAATTCTCTAAAAAAAGAATTATCAAAAGAAGAAATAAAAATTGCTAAGAAACATCTCAAAAAGAAAAGTTCATTGTCCCTAGCAAGTCAGGAAATGTGAATTGAAACAGCTTTGAGATTTCATCTTACCCAAGTCAGAATGGCAAAAATCAATAAATCAGTGTGGACAATTCCCAGAAAGCTAAAAATAAGTCTATTACATGACCCAGATCTACCATTCTTCGGCACATGCCTGAAGTACTCAACATTCTACTCCCCAGTACTTGATCCGCCATGCTCACTGTTGCTCCACTGACAGTAACTAAAAAATGGAAACAGCCTAAATGTCATCCAACAAAAGGATAATGAATGCACCATGGAATATTATTCAGCTATAAAGCAAAATAAAACCATGAAAATTTCAGACAGACAAACTAAAAAGTTTATTGAGTGAGGTAGCAGATCCAAAGAAACAATTGGTGCACGTTCTCTCTCATCTGCTGTTCCATGCTCCTAGTCTTTAGATGTGACTAAGGTCACCTAGAGTAACTGCAGAAACTGAGGAAGTGCAGGGGGATCACTGTGTGGGAGAGGAGCAGCAGAGAGGACGACAGGGTGCAAATGATTTGAACTGTGCAATGGGGGAAATGTGTGGATCAATTGCAGGGGGAGGTAAATACATAAGGTGGAGGGTAAAGCAACAGTAAGGATATCTGAAAAAGTCATAAGGCATCATATTATTATCTATTTACCTGACATAATAGTATCTCTCTCTCTCTCTCTCTCTCTCTGTACAGATATATGTTTTAAATAAAAATATCCCATTTTTCTGACAATGCTCCCTCTTAGAGCCACAGAACATGTAACAAAACTACCAACACCAGGCATGAGGAGCCCCCTTTTGAGTTGTTGGTCAGGGTTGTCCAAGAGACTCTTAAAACATCATTGCTCTTGGTTGTTTTCTACAGGTAGAAGCTAAGTCCCTATTGCTGAAGACAACATGCAGTTTGGACACAGAACCCAGAGGATCTGAGCTGAAACTGACAAGAAAGGATCCTCTCTCAGGATTTTCTTAAAATTCAGAGAACAAGAGAGAATATGTGCTGCCCAGTCCCCCTGCTACATCTACAGCCCAATTCTGGCAGCCAAGGCTCAGGGACCATTGTAGATGAGAAGGTTTTAAGAGTCAGAGGAGCAGGAACTTTGCTGTGAAACTCTGTCTCCTAGAAATGTGAGAGAAATGGGCTGTGCCTATGAAGTCTCATCAGCATGGTTACCAAAACATGGCATGAATAAAAACACCGACAGGCATGCCAACACAGAAGGGGGAAAGCTCTTGGAGCCTCAAACTTGACAAGAACCAAGGGCACTGGGGAATACTGAGCTGGAGAAATGGCCTTACCTAGGTCTTCCGCCAACATCCAGTGGTCAGCCCGATGATCACATACACACAGGTAGCATTATATGAACTGGGCAGATTGTATCTATGTATTCAGTTACACGCACACAGACATACACACACACACACGCACGCACACCAACAATTAAGGAAAAATGTCATGAATTTGAAAGAGAGGGGGTGCATGTGAGAGACTGAAGGGAGGAAAAATAAGGGAGAAATGATGAGATTTTTAAAATAAAAACAATTATTATAATCTTCCCAATGGATTCAATACAATATCTACAAAAATATCAGTTGTCATTTTTTCTTTTTTCCTTTCAGAAATTGGCACATTCATATAGAACGGCCAAGACAACATTGGAAACAACAGAAAGAGCAATGTTGGGAGACTGATGATTTCCTGATACAGAGTAGAGCCATCAAGATCGTAAGATACTGACATAAAGATCGACATTCAAATAAATAAAGTTGAGAAATAAATCTATGTTCTTATGGCAGGCTGGATTATCAATTGCCAAAAGAATTCAATGAAGAAACAAACATTTTTTTCTTTTCAACAATATTGCTGGGACAATGGAATTACCATATGAAAATTATCTTAGACTCTCATCAGGACGAAAAGACATAAATCTTCATGACCTTGGTTAGGCAATGATTTCTGGGATATTATCTAAAGATCAATCAAAGAGGAAAACAGCAGATTTTATGAAAATTAATGTTCTTCCGTCTTCCTCTTTTTCTTTGCTTCTTTCCTCTTTCTCCCCTCTCCTTTCCCTTTTCTCTCCCTCCTAAGGTCTCATTACCTAGCAGGCTAGCCTGGAACTCACTCTGCAGCCTTGGCTGCCTTTGACTTAGTAGCCTCCTGCATTCGCCTTTGGAATGCAGAGATCACAGGTATGCACCACCATATCCAAATCAAAATGTAAAACTCTTGTGCTCTAAGGAATACCATCAAGGAAAGAGGAAAGATGTTGCCGGGAATCCAAAGCACATGTACAACCCTGTATAAGAAGTCAGTTAGACTGATTTAAAAATGGAAGGCAAATTTGAACAGACATTTCCCCAGTGAAAACAGATGGTCAACAAACACGTGAAAAAATGCTCACCATCATTAGATATTATAGAAAAAGGAATCAGTATTGTTACAATTCAGGGAGATACAGATCTCATAACGGTAGCTGCTATCTATCAGGCATTTATCTGTGTTAGCAGCATAAGGACATAGTCATTATTACCATTTCAACTTTATTTCCACATGAGGAAACTAAAGATCTATTTAAATTTTGTTAGGCTAAATAATGCAATTTAAATTCAAATTTTAGTGAGCATTTTATACAGGAACAAGAGCTACTCAGAATTTAAAGAAAAAATAGAACAATATTAAGGTATTATTGATGAGAAATTCAGAAGTGATCATAAGTTATTTGCTACATGGGAGATTTTCAAAGTCTAACTTTAATCCTTAGCTATTTCCTCCATAATTAGTAATATATTACAAGAATATAACTTCCTTTTATTAGCTAAGATGTGTCGCTTACCTCATGAGACTTTCATTCTTTTTCTTCCTTTGAAAAGGGCATCCTCACAGAACCAATGAATACTTCCAAAAGCTGGCTGACCGCAGAGTTCATGAGTTGCCGAATGGGTTCTTGAAACAGGTAATCAATCAGCCTTAAAAACTTCAAATTTGTTTCTAATAAAAACCGATACTGAGGCAGTTTAAAATGCTTTGTGTCGATTTCAGATGGTTTTGACTCAAAGTATTCTTTGACATCATTCTTTTCTGCAACCTATAATTTATAAAGCAGTTGGGAAACATGACATTTCCCTAGGTTAATGCGGGTGATCTGCCGTTTATAGTATTCTAATCAGCCTGGACAGTATATAAAACTAAAATTTATCATCAACTTTCATCAATATTTGACATCATGTTTACACTGCATTCAAACATCTGTCAAGAAGAGAGAGTCCTTGTGCGTTCTGGAGCCAGTGAAGTTGAGAGTCTCAGAGGCAGGTCCATCCGGAAGTCAGATGGGAATGGACGGGCAGGTGAGTGGCTCTAATGGTACACACAGGGTAAGAATGCCTAGTGGACAGTGTTCACTGCATTACTGAATTCTCCTTATAAAACCCTCAGTGACATTTCACTTTATCTAGATGTTGCTCCTGAGCAATGGTGTTTTCTTTATCTTATGAACACTAAGAACTTTGTCACTAATTAGGGTCTCTTGATATGTCACCTCAGGCTAGATAGGAGGCATCTTGATTACATAGAAATAGCTATAGTTCATACACTCATACATGTACAAATATATGTGTCATTGCATTTTGCATCATGCCCCCTAAGGTTCTTAGACACAGTAAATGTGATACCAGTTGACTGGTTAGTTAACTGCCCATTTCCAGTACTTTTTCCAGGAATGCAATTTGGAATGCTCATTCAGCACACAATGACAGGACAGATAAATTCACAGAATTACCTTTAAGACTGTACTTTTTATCTCCACAGTTGCCTTAGTCCTGATCTCCTCGAGGCATACTAGTGCCTGGGTGCTTGCTGTATCTGCTCTTCACAAAACTTGTCCAGAGCATAAGTTTGGGAAGTGTCCAGCTAATGAAATGGCAGTAAATGGTGCATGGTTGAAAAAGAAAAATCACTTACAAAGAGCAAGAGACAAGGCATATGATCACCTTTCCATGGCATGCTGAAGAGCATAGCTTATAATTTCTTCTTTATATACTTCATGCTTTACATACCATGGCTTAAATGTTCTTCCATTTTAAATACTCACAGTTAAATGCAATTAAATCTTTTTGTTTTTATTTTTTGAGTCAGGGTCTCACTGTGTAGTTTTGGCTGGCCTAGAACTCACTCTATAGACCAGGCTGGCCTGAAATTCATGGAGAGCTGCCTGCCTCTGCCTCTCAAGAGCTGGGATTAGAGCCATGCACCACATTATGTCCATCATAACTAAATCTTAATAAAAGGAAAATACAGCATTATTTTAAACCATAGCTAAAATTTCTGGAACAGAAACCTTAAAAATTTTATTTTCTTAAAATTCAGGAAGTTAAGGTATTGTCTATGAATTGAGGGAATCACACTATTTCCAAACTTACTTTTTGCTTTCTGAATATCAATTATCTGTTAACTCAAAAGCACTGAACATGAAACCCAGGATAGAGCTGGGCTAGAGAGGAGGCTCATTTGGTAAAGTTCCTGCTGCAAAAGCGTGAGGACCTGGGTTCGGGGCCCCAGCACACTCACAAAGCTAGTGTGGTGCTTATCTGTAACTCTCGTGCTGGGGAGGCACAGACAGGGCAGTAAGTCCCTGGAACTTGCTGGACAGCCAGTCTAGCCCATCACTGAATGCTGACTTCAGTGAAAAACACTGTCTCAAAAACTAAGGGGACCGATGGAAGACACCAGACATGCATCTTTGGCCTCCACACACATGCATGACCATGTGTTGTAGGGTGTTTGATCACACTGTGAACCCTGAGATTGTGTTATTTACTGGAAAACCTGTTTCTAGTTATGGTGTGGTCCAACTCTAGTACAAACCTTTAATCCAAGAGCTTTCTACTTATTGTGAACAAGATTAAATAAAGTCAACCATAGTTCAAGAGGAGGAACAAGTAATCAACTGACAGGAAGTAGACAAGAAAAAACTAGAGAGAGTAAGAGGGAGTGAGGAGGACAGAGAGAGAGGTACATAGGAAGTGGAAGGGAAGAACATTGGGTTTGACAAGTCTTGTTTAAGATGGAGGAAAAGAAAAGAGAAGCTTCTGGAATGTCAGTGGAGGAGGAAGGTCAGCTGGGTGCTTGCTCTGCCTCTCTGAGTTAGCAGGCTTTCACCCCAGCATCTGGCTCCTGTGTCTTTATTAGTAAAATCAAATGATTGAGATTTTGCACGCATGCGCGAGCACACACACACAGAGAATAATGCAAACACACACGCTAAAATTAAATAACTGCTATATATTACTGGGAATCCCACAGAGACTAATTTCCAGCAACTACATAATTAGGTTTGGTTTTTTTTTGTAATACAGAAAGGCATAATCCATTCAAGCATGTGCTCCACCCATTCTTCTTTCAACATTTGCTTCTTTTTCTGTGCCATTTTAATTATCTTGTCACAAAACATTTCATCAAGAGCCAGGCGGTGGTGGCACACGCCTTTAATCCCAGCACTTGGGAGGCAGAGGCAGGCGGATCTCTGTGAGTTCGAGCCTAACCTGGTCTATAAGAGCTAGTTCCAGGACAGGCTCCAAAGCTACAGAGAAACCCTGTCTCAGAAAACAAAACAAAACAAAACAAAACAAAAAACCAAAACCAAAAATAAAAAACCAAAAAAATTAATTAATAAATATGCAGACCTCTTTATCCCTAGGTGTTGTGGAATATTTGTTTAATATGTGTTATATTCATTTATGCTGTGGAACACTGGTTTAATAATACAAGGATGTGTTGCTTTCTTTTATGTTGCATTTCTTTAATTCTGTAGTTACTTTGCCTGTCTAAAGCACCTAATTGGTCTCATAAAGAGCTGAATGGCCAATGGCTAGGCAGGGAAAAGGACAGATGGGGTTGGCAGACAGAATAAACAGGAGAAGAAATCTAGGCTACAGAAGGGAAAAAGAGGGAGGAGGAAGAAAAGGAGAAGAGGAGGACTCAGGGGGGCAGCCAGCCAGTCACACAAGCAGTCAAGGAGTAAGAAAAGGGAAACCAGACACATAGAATAAAGAAGGGTAAAAAGCCCAGAGACAAAACATAGAATAAGCGGAATGGGTGAATTTAAGTTAGAAAAATTGTCCAGAATTAAGCCAAGCTAAGGTTGGGCATTAATAAATAAGAACTGGGTGGCTCCCAAAGAGTAAAATAAATCAACTACACCTAGATGTCATCGTTTCAAATAAAGAAGCCTGGGATCCAGCTATACTATTTTGAATTGACTCATTTTCTCCTCTTTGTCCCTTGTCTGATTATTAGACTCTAATTTTTCAAATAAAATACCTCAAAAATACCTCCTCATTCATGGTTTCACTGCCAATATTATTTTATGCCTGTGTTAATTAATAACATACTAATTAATTTGTTAACTCCATTATTTCTGCACTGCTGATTTCTTTTCAAACCAGGAGTGTCTCTAAACAAGCACACTCAAAGACTATCAATCATTGCTCGCTTTAGCAACAGTCCCCAATGTACTTGGCACCAGGGTAACTGAGACACTAGTCAACAGTGTAGACAATCTACTCTGTCGCACTCTCCCCGTAGACAAGATATAATACCTGACTCCTTATCAAGCATCCAAAATGCCTTTCAAAAAACCCAGACTCCACTCTTAAATGCTAAACATAATCCAAATCCCTGCCTTATTCTGTCAACATGGACAAAGCTTGTTCTCTCTCAGTTCTGTCATCTTGATGCTCTGAGAGAAAGCTGATAGGACCTGAAGTCTCCAGAGAACCCTAATAGCCTGTCTGTCATTGTCAGCACTGCTGACCACGGTGTCTTAGGCACAGACTTACAGATTTTCCAAACTGCTTAGCTTTCCTAATTTTTATTAGTTTTCCTAATTTCCCTTTCCTTTCTTTTTCTCTTTTTTCCTCTCCTTTCCTCTTTTTTCCCTTCCCTCCCCTCCCCTCCCTTCTCCCTTCCCTTCCCTTCCCTACCCTCTCCTTCCCTTTTCTTTCCCCTCCCCTCCCTCTCTCTTCTTCCTCTTCCTTTTCCTCCTCCTCCTTCTCTTTCTTCTTCATTCCTTTTTGAGACAAGTCTCACTATGTAACTCTGGCTGGTCTTAAACTCGTAGAGATCTGTCTGCTTCTGCATCCCAAGCACTAAGATTAAAAGGTGTGCACTTCCATACCTGACTCATTGTTTGAAAGTTTTACTATTCAGTTAATCATAAGACAATCTAAAATTGGCAATTCCTCTTTCACAAAAACTATAGAAAGATGTTTCTCCCTGAATCATCTCCTGGTTAAATTGAATCTAATACTTTTGAAATAATATTCATCCAGGAGTGGTGGCAAAGGCTCATAATCTTAGCACTGGAAAAGCTAAGGCAGGAGGATTATAAATAAGAGGCCAATTTGTTCTCCACAGCAAGGCCCAGGTCAACTGATGTACTCTGAGAAATCCTGTCTCATAAAGCTAAGGGGAAAAAGAAGACAGAAGTTCTAATACTAATATCCTCAATGTAGATACACAAAATACAGCCGAGCAGTGGTGGCACACACCTTTAATCCCAATGCTCAGGACACAGAGGCAGGCAGATCTCCAAGTTCAAGGCTACCTTTGTCTACAGAGTGAGTTCTAGGACAGCCAGAGAAATCCTGTCTCAAACAAACAAACAAACAAACGAACGAACAAACAAAATCCCCCCAAAACAAAGCAAAACAAATATGTGTTATCCATAGTGATTAATTCATCTTCCTGAATTTTCCACTACCTCAAAGAATACTGAACAATTAATTACTATATAGCATTGATTTTTAAACTTACGTGGATTTAAACATTATGTTAGGTGTGGGTCTTATTATATTTGTATATTCAATACAAAAACATCTTTGAGGTTATCAAATTCATAACTTATACAAGTCCCTTTACCATTTCTCTTTCTGAATGTAGATGACAAGTTTACCCTCCAGGATCTCCCTACGTACTGGGACAATAAAGTAAAATCTGCTGGAATCCTATTTTACTCTATACAAAGCACTTAAGTCTTACAGATCTGTGTGTTCAATCATTTTCAAAAAAGCTCTTTTATAAATTATTTAAGTCAGGCCACTAGTAAGCTCATCCTCCTAAAATCCTGAAACAGGAACATTCATTCATTTAAACGAACACCACTGGGCTGGAGAGATGACTCAGAGGTTAAGAGCACTGGTTGCTCTTCCAGAGGAACTGAGTTCAATTCCCAGCAACCACATGGTGGCTCACAA